>JAAAKG020099804.1:0-15936 GCA_010014905.2 Druon quercuslanigerum | reverse complement strand
AAAATATATTAATAAAACTAATCAGTATAGGTTTTATTTAAGGAATTAAAAAATATTAAATATATTTTTAAGTTAGTAGATGTAATTACAATTGGTATAAATGTATTATGGGCCGATATCCGATCTTACAAATATACGAATTTGTAGATTTATTGGTAAAACTAAACGATTATCGACATTTAATAATCGAAATGAAGTTAAGGAATAAGAACTGAATCTCTTAACATAAAAAGTTCAAAATTTACATTTTTGAAGTTAGGAATTTCATATCTTCAACATAATTGATGGCCAATTCTTTTAATTTATATGATACGTGAATGTATTTCATCAGATAAATATAAAAATTTTCAATGAAGGAATTGATATTAAAATTAAAACACAAATTGGAAAATGTGTTCAAACAGTTTCAATTATTTGGTTTTCAATATTTAAATTAATGAAATTCTTATTATTATTATACAAATAGTAATAAATATAGTTATTAAATAATGCATTAAAATTTAATCATGAAATTTAATTAATCATTCTATAAATGGAGAAGAAGAATCTTGTAAATTTAAATTTAATCGAGTATTTATTATTTAAAATAATTAAGATATTATTTATTTTATTTATTTTATGATTATAGTAACTTCATTGTAAGAATGATTTATTGCAGGTATATTATTTATTTATTCAACTGATGAATTAAAAGAGTTTTTATATAATATAATTCGATAAGAAACAATTCTTTCTCAAATAATGTAAATTAAAAAAATATAAGTAAAGATATTAAAGATAAAATTGATGAAATTTAATTTCATAATATATATGAATCAGGTAGCCGAGGTAGTAGCCGAGGTATTCTAATCCTAAAAAATGTGCTGGGAAAAATGTTAAATTTACTCCAATAAATATTGGAATAAATTTTTTGGAATAAATGTAAATTCATCAATATTTTTAAAAATAATAATTGAAATTAATATAATGTAATTTTTTCCAATAAGTTTATTTTTGAATACAAATTTTATTGATTCATCAATAAAATATTGTTTAATTCAAAGTCTCAGATCTTCATTATTTTTATTTTTTATATTCAATGTTAATTATGTTAATTATGTTGTAATCGTATTAAAACTAACCTTGTCGACAAAAATGCTAAGAAAAAGTACGACAGCAGCACTGTTACAGGTCAGTATTAGAAAATAATATGACTTGCTGTCAACCAGAAGAGAGCAGTGTTTTCCTGGTATATTTCTTCAGTACCTTTGTTTGAAACCTCGTAAAATAAAAAACTTAAAAAAGGGCTAATACCCAATACATGCAAAATTCAGTGTCATGTAGTAATTGTAGTAGACCAGTCTAGTATTTGAGAGCTCTCGTTTTGTAGAATTTAACTTTTAGCGAGACAATGTACATGTGTAAGTCGAAAAATGGATATATTTACTTCTGTAATACAATTATTAAAAGATATGTGGGTATAAATCGTTTTGATATTTACTCTTTGTAGTGTTGTTTATAGTAGAGGTTAGGACCATGGATTGCATCATTTTAACGTTAAATAATTTAAATTTTCCGTTTAATTTTGGACAAATATGTGTAAGATATGTTTTCGTTTTAAAATACTCTTATCTTAAGAATAACCTTACTTATAAATAATATATAAGTCATTTAATTAAATGGCCCATCAGGCCCCAGTGCCTGGCTCATCCCGCCCTAGGCATGAGCCAAGCGCACTAGTTGGTTTCTAATTCCGCATTTACTTTTTTAGTTACTTTTATCTTGGCAAACTTTCAAAATAAAAATGTTGGAGAATACATATAACGTTTTCCTTTTAAGCAATGAATTAGAATATTTTAAATACTGTATAAATATCCTACTGTATAAATACCCTATGAATCCTTTTTAATTTTTCTAATATAAAAGAAAAGTTTAATGAATTTAAACTTCATAAATAAAATTTAAGAAACAATTTTTATTAGAAAAAATGATACGCCTGAATAAAGGATTATTATTATATAATCAATTATGTAACTATTATTTTAAATTACTATCATTAGGTAATATGACAGATAAATGTATTAATTTTAGAAGTATAGAAATATATATATATATAAAATACCATCCTAGGTGAAAAAATTATATATATGTAATTTATATACAGTGGACAAAACACTGATATTTTTTATTTGTTTTACATAGACATTTTTATAAATTACATAAAATATATCATTGTATTATCTACTATGCATAACTTTTTCACCTGGGTAATTATTTAATTTATATTATTTAAATTTAAATTTATTATGTTTTTTAAGGTTAGAAGTTTATTTATCATATATATATCCAATAGAGAATACAGAATATGTAAGAGGGGGAATGCTTTAGTTTTTATATTCGAATACGGAATAATTATTTTCATAATATCTTTATTTGTTTATTTTTAAGCAGGTAATTTTTCCTTAAATTTTTGTTTCATTAAAAAGATTTTTACGTATTATTTTTAATTTAATATTATATTTATATTTAATCAAATGATTAATAATTATTAACATTAACTAATTGATAAGTACAGAATTGCATTTAAATTTGAATCGGGAACTTACTGTTCATACTCCACTACAGAATACAATTCTTGGCCAATTTTTATGTTTTTTTTTTTTAATGCTCAGAAGTAAATCCTACAGAACGTCATTAGGCCCTTTTTTAATTTCACTCTGTACAATTTATTATTCAAACAAATAGAACGTCAACATTTGACATTTTACGAATAAAATTTTTTTTCTACGAAGAAAAGACTTAAGAGAAGTTGCTATCTATCAGAATTATTGCAGATATACTTCAGGAATATGAATATTAGGTTTAAGATTTAGGTTAATTGTTATAAACAATTAATATAAACAATTACTTTCATACGGTGCTGAACCACAATAAAAATCTTTATCTTGATTAAAAATGTCTGAATATCTCACAGAAGTAGTATTAAGAATAAAAAAAACCACTAGTTAACAATTAACACTATTATAAATATTCTAATAAAAAAATTGTTTCATGTTATTTTTTTCTAAGATATTGGTTGATGAGAAAACATCTTCAAAAAAATAAAATAACACAATTTGTTTATTAGAATATTTATAATAGTGGAAATTGTTAACTAGTGGTTTTTTTATTCTTAATACTACTTCTGTGAGATATTTAGGCATTTTTAAATAAGATAAAGTTTTTTGTTGTGGTTGAGCACCGTATGAAAGTAATTGTTTATAACTATTAATGTAATTTTAAACCTAATATTCATTTTCCTGAAATATATCTGCAATACTTCTGCTAGATAGCGACTTCTCTTAAGTGTTTTTTCGGAGAAAAAAATAATATTCGTAAAATGTCCAATTTTGACGTTATATTTGTTTTAATAATAAATTCCACAAAGTGAAATTTAAAAATCGGGCCTGATGATGTTGTGGAGGATTATTTTTTGAGCATTTAAAAAAAACATCCAAATTGGTTAAGAATTGTAGGCTGCAGTGAATTATGAATAATAAATTCCTAATTCCTCCCACTGTGCGATGGCCATACTACGCACGGGCTGCAGGGCAGTTTCCGTTTATCGCATGCGCGTGCAAAGTCGTAGTTAAACTTAAAACAATATTATGAATGACTTTGCGTATTTGCACATTGTTAGCACATTCTTCAGAGTCAATAAATTTTTTTATGATAGAAAAATATAAACTTTTCAACTTTGAACAATAATAAGTCATACAACATGTTTCTGTGAATGGAAAAGCGTGCAAACTTGATACTAGGTTTAAATTATGGAGCAATTCACTTTTGTCAATTGGCACGTTTTTATAGTTTCTACTTTTATAAAATGAAAGGCTAGGTTAAAGTTTGAGATTGTTCGCAATTACAGTCAATTCCCAAGCTTCATTGACTGGCCTATGTTTCGCCCGAAAACCTGATTGCATTGGGTTAATGGCCTTGATATTTCGAGAAAGGAAAGATTTAGGTTAACCATATTTTTGATTGGGCCAGACAGTGAATATGAAATAGAAATTGGTACGAATTCTTTCAGGGAATTAGGTTTAGAAATTTTGCGAACTGGGCAAATAACAGCCTCTTTTCATTTATTAAGGAGGATAACGACCTGTACGAAAGCATGATAAATATGCAAAGGAATAGAGAAGATAATTCGAAGGGCAAGTTTAATCGTTTTGATTAACATCTTCCCAGTTCCAATCGAATTCGATTTGCTTTCAAGTGTGTTTTTTCAACAGTATTGCAGGTGTGATGTCATCGAAAAATAAGTCAAGAGTTATTAAATGTTGAATCAAGAGAAGTAGTGGAAGATGATCATGATAAGTCAGGAACTATGAATACAAGAAGAAAGTTTTTAATAGGTCATTAGGCGAAAAATTAATATATATATATATATATATATTCGGTTCGGTTTTAATTCCTCTAGAATGTAATCGAAGGGCCTATGACAAAGCCACCGAACGCATTCTTGGGTTACGGATACAGAGTCCTGTACCAAGGGTTTCTGCTGAATTACAAAATTAATTGTCCATGTGTGGTCTCGAAGGAAAAACAGGGGTATAAAAGCCGTTACGAAAGCTGAATGGCACCTGTGTGAGGTCTTGAACGGTGACTCTAGGATAACGGGCGACCTCTCAGAGTACGTAGCCTTTTCCTTGCATTTGGGGCTCTACAAGGATGGACAAGTCCATTTCCCTAGCTTTTCGTGGGAACAACAATGATAACACCAAACATAGTTGTAGTAAGTGCGTTTCAAAGCAATAGAAGGCGCAGCGCTCCCGCCAATGGGTCAGCCAACAATGCCGACCACTTCAGCTAAGGGAGCCAATGAAGGTGGAGTCAATACGATTCATCGGAGATTCATTCACCGGGGCTTTTAGGCGGACGGAGCGACTAAATCGCGACTTTCTAGAACAGCCAGAACAAGCCAGCAACAGAGAAAGAGAGGCGACACTAAGACAGCGGGTAGGACTCCGATAGAGGAAGAGCCATGCTTCATCACCCGGAGAAACATTAGCATCCAGGTTTCTGTCAAGCCTTAAGATCTGGCTGAAATGGATGACGAGCTTCGTGGACATTTTCTCGAAGAATCCGACCTCTGGCTGGGCAAGACAGAACGCGTTCCGCATTCAGTTAGATAAAGGAAAATTGAAAGGTAATGTCAATCAAGTCGTGGTTATAGAGAGAAGGGGATAGCACGTTGTTTGTAGGAGACAACCCTATCAATATCGTCTACAATCATTAAGTCCATGCGAGTACTTGAACGATCAGAATGGTGAGTGGAATCATAAGGTTCAATCGAGAGTCCCGAAGAGTATACCAAAATTTTAGATATTTAGTATGATTGTAAGTGAGATTTGTGTTAGTTTTAAAATCTCCAGTTAGGATAATGGGAATAAAGTTAAAAATAAGTGAAAAAATTACCAGTCCAAGCTCTGTAGCACAGGAGACATTGAGTGGTTTATAAAACACTGGCATAAATTGACATAACTTTAGCAAAGAGAAATTCGGTCGTGGGATAAGCAGCCAATGGACTGATTCTAACCACAGTCCCATTCAGACTATTATACAGAAAAAGACAAACTCCACTACCCCTTCTCTCGTCCCTATCTCTTCGAAAGAGCGAATAGTTTGCAATTTATTGGAATGCATTGCAAATTAATTCATTTGCAATGCGTGATTTCGTATAAAGTAATTTCTTAATACATAATTTTATTCCGAACCGAACGTGCGTTATAATTTTTTTCTCCGTTAAGTCATTCAAAAGAAAAAAAAAAAAGAAAAACTGAAGGCGGTAAAATACTTATTCAAGTTAGAGTCTCCTGACTCAGAGGCTCTTATAATTATCTATCTTATGTGGGTTACGTTATGTGGGTACCGTCTTCTGTCAATGCTGGCTATTATGATTTGATAGCTTTATTTGTTAAGGTTTACGCGACAAAAAAGTTCTGCTGTTGTAATATTTGGATTAAGAGTCAGTAGTACGTTAATCAATTGTGACTAACTGTAATTGTACAGTAATTGTTAGATATAATATATTTATTAATGTGCTTACAGGTTCACTTTCACTCCTCGTATTTCGGCACTTACGAAGTCACAATTATTCTTAAAATACTCCGATACCGGTAGATTTTCACTATTGGCTTTTACGAAAGCCGCTTTGGACATTTTTTGAAACAATATTTAGCGACTTCTATTTTCGATGTGCACATAACCAAAACGTAACATCGGCACAGAAATAGACATTCGATAATCACTAACACCGTGATATCGACATCGTGATAGAAAATTCATATTTCAGCATTAAATTAAAAACAGTAAGCAACATGTAAAACATGTATGATAGTCGTTTTTAAAATTAGAATTTTATATATGATAAGATCCATTTATTGGAAAAATGAAATCTGACTTTGGAAGCAACCCTATTCTAGAAAATGTGTCAAGAGAGACTCGGCGTTAACATAGCAAATGCTTAAGGTATCCATTTATACATAAAGAGAAACATTTTATAGAAAAACAATTAAAAAATAAAAAGCTCACGAAGCATACGTAAAAAATGACTTAACACAATGAACCATAATCAACACACCCCAAACTAAGTGATTGCAGTTAAATTAGAAAATCGGTAATTGACACAAGTAAGGATGATAATGAAGGAATAATTGACAATTTCGAAATCAGTGGCTTCTAGACAAATTTTAAACAAATGTGGACATGATTTAGTAAATGATTAGTAAAGGATATGTCGATGTCCGGAGAGCCATAAACATTGGGGTGGTATTAGAATAATTAAGGTATCCGAGATACATAATTAAGCCAAATATTATACAATTATTCCCAAAAAGGCCAAAATCAAGATCGTTCTATCTGTTGTATCAGTGTCAGTTGAATCCTAGGCGTGCCATCGTCCTGTCGGCAAAAGATCTTTCCTCCTACGATCCAAAGATTTTTAATTTTCTCTTGTATCCTTACACCCATTATATAATGATAATTATCATTATCTGGCCAGCCCAGATTGGTCGTAGACAAGTCTTCTACTTTTCCCTCTGCTTGATTATCTTATCCCTTAACAACTATCTGCTGAACGTAGCAACGATGATAGGTTCAAGCAGTGGATTGGATGCTGGGGATTTACTAATGCGATAAAAATTCAGAAGGTCATCTTTTGAAAAAGAGAGCATTAAGTTCCTTGGCAATCGATTCCAGGACCGTTGGAAGATCCTCATTCGACTTAATATGTAACCCGTAGATTTCAAGGGTAGTTTGAAGCGCAGCTTGGCTCTTGATAGTTGTGGGAAGCTTGAAGTGAGGTGACCTTCAATCTAAGCTAGCCTATCTCCGTCTTGATCTTACAGACGTCATCCGTATTACTAACAGTTGGACTTTCAAGGAAATTAATTCTGCAGCAATTCTCAGAAATGTCTTTTAATTTCCTGAACATTACTGCTAATCTCAGAAATCTACTTATGCTGCTTGGTTTCGAATTCCTGTACCGCACTGTGAGATAGTAAAGAGTTAGCTACCTAATCCTTGACGACAGGGTCGATGTGTATACTGGAAATTATCAAAGAGCTTTTATTTAGACCTGAAGAGGTTTCGTTAGATATACGTATTAGCTGCGCAAGAGATATCGAACTCGGAACAAGGAACCCAAAAATAACCAAATGCAACGTATTCACTGCACTCTAAATACAAATGCAAACACTGTAATACAATATAAAGTACAAAAGTGCCCAATAAACAAGTTATGACAAGATCTCTTACTTTTTTTGAAGCATTTTTTATAGACATTCTCTTTACGAAGAATATTCTTGAATTCTATTCATAAAAATTCACCTCAAGGCTTAAAATATAAATGATGAAAATCCCTGATATGTCTCTTGTCCAGCTTCTCCAAAGATCTTTAAAATGAAGGACGTCAAGCTGATCCACCTGAAATCTTCAGCCGCTTTATAGCCTTCCTTCCTGGTAGGAGACAGAAGAGCCTCAATTCCAATTGCATCTTCTTATAGTCAACAATCTTTGCTTTCCCGGACACGGTTTCTTTGCTGGATAACATTTCATTCTAATGGTGAACGAGTCCCAGGCTGGTATCAGCATCAGCATCTATGAAAATAGAAAAGAACGGCCTTGAATCAGCTGGTCTGTTATTTGCGCCAATGACATATCATTCTACGATTGAACTCTTTTTGAACGAGCTGCATATCCGTAACCGATGTTCAACGATATTTACGATCATAGAGCACTTAGGTTGTGTGGCTTGGGAATTTAAAAATGTTTCCCAAATGGTGATTATAGTTTTATAAATCTGGAACTTACTTGCTCTCTTCTTCGGTTTTATCTTCGATCTTTAGTTCTGGTCCCCCAGACCAGGGCCCTTCAGTTCCTCAGAGCAGTTAAATCTCATGATTGTATCCCTCAGATTTACATCCATGTTCAAAGTTCAACCAGGCTCGTAAGCCCTCCAGCCAGCTGAAAAATCATGAGATCTCTAGGAAGTGACCAGGTCTGTTAAACAGGTGGAAACTTTTAAGTTAAAACTTTGTTTAAATTTCAGGTAAAAAGGATAATACGTCGCCAGATTGGAGTATAAACGGAAAGAAATCGAAGGATAAGGATTCGAAGAGTCCAAAGATTTCTGAGTGGTCACCAGAGGACGAAAGCAGATTCAAACTTGATATTGAGTCTAAGGAAAATTCAAACTCAAGACGCTATGAGGATTGTTCACCCGTTGACGGAAATTTTTCATCGACAAACGGCGTGCGAAGGAAAAACGGGAAGCGTCATAATGCAGCTGAAATACAGGAAAACTCAAACGAAAATTCTCTAGATGTACAGGTAAGCCTGAACAACATTGTATGCATAAAATGACATATTTTCCTAAATATTTAATGTTTTGAATATAAGATTTTTTTCTTATTCACAGGACAAGAAGTCAGGGGTGAATTGTCCGATGAAATCAAGCCCCTTAACGAATAGGAAAGGTAAATCGAAGGAAGAGTCGAAGCTCAATGATCAAGAGGTTCAGGTTGGATCTGTGACCACAATCTCTAAGGAAAACACCAGATCTGAAAGCAGAAGAAAACAAGCTGTTAACAGTAATATCTCTAATATTAATACCGACTGTGTTCAGAATCATTCATACAAAAAGTATGCAAGCAATACGAGTCAGAAAAACACACAGTTTTCCGAGGAGGAAACCTCGTCTACTACCACGGAAAGCTCGAACCACGAGGACAACAGTACTTTCAAGGTATAAACATAATTTTAAATCTGAATGCTTTTTAATTTGAAAAACCTTGAAATGTATTCTTTGATCTGATATTCAGTAAAATTTACATTTGGATTACTTTCTATTAGGAAGCTTTTCAAGTGTCGATGATCCTTAATTTAAAATAAAAAAATTACTGAAATACTATTCCAGACCTGCGATCGTACGTCGAAAGCAGAAAAGTCTCAACGAAAACCAACAACAAAGAAGCCAAAACCACAGACAATTCCTTCTTCTTCTCCTGTAGATTACAGGGACAATTATGAAGGAGACTGTGACGATGATGATTACGATAAAGAAAAGCAAGATAATCCATATCGTTGGAAGATGAGTACAACTCGTTCTAGTATGAAAAATCATCATCACCAGTCCCGTTATAACGTGGAAGTGGCTCTTAAAGTTACTCGGCAGAGTAAAAATACACCACGAAATGACAAACCGTCACAAAAACGTCGGAGTGTCGATAAAACTCACGCCAAAAGTAAGTATCTGAAAAATTAACATTTAGTCTTTAAAAATCATAGGCACCATTAAAACTATTCACATTCATAAAAGTTATAACTTTTGTTAGAATTCCCATCAAAAACCAGATTTTTTACATGCAAATAAATATAATATAAATTAAATATAATATATTTAAATAATAATATTATTATAAAGTAAATATACTATATGAATAAATATAAACGCTTGCGGCCGCTCGTAATTGTATACCTACAATATCTTCGCAGGAGGTTTCAAGCATCCTATAAATTAACTTATAACATCCTAATGCCATCCGTTACTTGACTTAGTCCGTGGCTATGATGCATAACCGGGTTCACCCGAGTAAAAGTTTTGAATAAAAGAATAATAATGACGGCTCTAAGAAAGCATCCAGAAATAAGTTGTAACATCCTAATCTCATAAGAAGCTGTTCTCTCGTTGATGTCGCGGTTGGGCATGAGCTTTCCTCTCATGAATTTGCAGGTTATGTTGACGGTAGAACTGCGACGGATAGGGTTTCTCATGCCATACACGCAGATAACAAAAAGGAAAGGGACTAAGCAGAACACCAAAGTCCATAAATAATAAACATCTGCGACAAACGGTAAGCAGTGGAACATCAACTGTGCCTGCTGAGGATGCTTTGGCTAGCGTTAGTTATTTGCAGCCAACCACCTCGACAGAAACACCGCGGGAGAGAATCAAATGGAATACTACAATGAAAGAAAAATTGGCGCGTCTCTATTACCAAAGTGCGAAGTTTGTAACGGAAATGAAAAAGGATACAACTTAGCAACGAAATTTGCTGCAAAGTATCCTAATATACAGAAAGTCGCGCTAAGATGAAGGAAATCAGGACTAACCTACACATCACAGAAGACCGAGCAATGGAGATTAAGCAACAGGTTGAATTGGCGTGGAAAAACGACAGCAATAAACACTAGTTAGAGGAATCCGCGCCACACGGTTAAGGAGGGGCAACTTATGTTTTTCCTCAATCTGTTAAGGGTCCAACACCAACACATCCTCAAGAGGTGTATGGCCTTATACAAACAGCGGCAGAGGTTCAGCAACCAAAAAGCGATTAAAACACGATCAATTTCTGTAAACAGATTGCTTTCCGCTGTTGAAATATCTGCTATAAAAATGGAAGTGGAGCAGCAGCTTCCTAATACAGCGAAATCCAAAAAATGGACAGCACCTTGAAAGGAATCTTTGTCATGCTTTACTAGAGTTCAGATTTGTAGAACCAACACTAAATTATTCTCTGCATAAGATGAAAAACACAAATGTTCTGCATGCACTAATAGAAAACCTCAACAGCGAGGTTTTACCTGCGCATTTGAACGTAACACAAACTGTGTTAGAGGTTTAAACTCTCGTGCACTGTGCAGCTGTAGCAACCGTTAGGACTTTGGGCCGCAAAACTAGGCCTACAAATTCAGTCGTTGTCCCAGCAAGGGATCGAGATCCCTCATGGAAGAGCAGGTTGGATATGGATGTCAGCAAAGTAAGGTGCAAATTGAGCCGATTAACTTAATATAAAAAAGGAAATAGAACCAGAAAGCTGATCAACTATGTTGCTCAAAGCATCCACCCTCGGCACATCGAGACAATAACACCATCAATATTGGATCAGATTATACAAAATCTGCCCACGCATCATCGACTTTTTAAGTCGTGCGGTGATACTTTGGGATACGAAAGTCAAGTATTCTAATCATGACAAATCAAGGGTAACGAGATTATAGCATATTACGACGGGTATCTTTCAAAAAAACTCGTTTAGTACATTATGGTTCTGTTAAGCGATGAACCCATTGAGAAAAACACTAAACAGCATGTCTCATGGGTTCATAATACATGATAATGAGGATGGTCATCAAGTGACCCATTTTTCTATACATTAATGACCTAAAGCTGTACGCTAGTTCAGCCCAGAAACTGCAGCAAGTGATCGATATCACAAACCAGTTTTCCAATGATATCCACATGAAGTTCGGACTAGACAAAAGCAGAACAATGCATTTAACCAAAGGAGAATTAGGGATTGCAGAGTTAGAGATGAATTCGAAAATGACATCGAGGCAATAGCTGCGGGTGTGTCATATAAATATCTAGGTATTCTTGAATCTAAGGGTATTTAGCAAGCGATAGTTAAGAAAAGCATAACGACTGCCTTCACTACGTGACACAGATTGACTATGAAGATTTCTCTCAACTCGGCAAACAAAAGCAGGGCAATAACTATGCCATCCCTGTCCTCACGTACTTATTCCTGCTCATCGAACGGTCTAATACCAACTTACAAAACAGAATCTTCCGCGTAGAAATGACGAAGCATCGAAGGCACCGTAGCGGTTTGATAATTGAAAGGGTAGTTCTACTATTACATAGAGGGGGTGGGGCGTTGTAGATTTTAAAAGACGGTGTAAGTAACAAGGTTTTTAGTTGGGAGACTATTTTAACAGCAAGCGAGATGTTGCGCTTTACAACACCAATGTTAAAACGGATCTCGTCTGCATGTCCTTGAATTTGTCTTTAGAGGAGGCCTTGGATATTATGGCAGTGAGGCATCCAATATTTGGCTGAGAAAGGGTGTTTTGTATCTACAGACGGGAAGATTCGTTATTGCGATACATGACAAGGTTGTCACAACCAGAATTTATCGCAAACACGTGTTACATCAAGACGTGTTTGACCGGTACCGATTATGTGTAGATACCAACGAATCCATCAAGCACATTATTGATGACTGTCGCGTAATGGCTCAGAGAGAATATACGCACAGACATAATGATGCAGCGGACATTATACATCAACTACTCTTCCAGAGGTGATTTTTGTCACCTCCAATGCTTGCGGTCGCTGTTTAAGCATGGCAGCGGTAAGGGATGAACTCCATCTCCACCATGCTCGTTATGGAATAGGAGTCAATATTTTGAAGAAATGTTTGCACATATACATCATGGAATTACGAATCAGTTGATCATAATGTGGTAGAATTGCGCGTGAGTCTCAATCTTTCTCAGAAAATGCAAATCGTACGCTGCGAGACCTGACCGATAATTTGTCACATTTTCAGACCTAATATGCACACTGCTTGAAATATACCAGGAGAGAAACTGTCGATCTGCTACCTTCCACAGGTTGTGGGACACTGAAGCTGCTAAAGGGCTTTATGCGTAGTGGCGGCCGAGAACTCCTTGCCCACCTGGCTACAGGCCCCAGCTTCCTATCGCTGCGAAATGACAGAGCGTTGAAAAATCGTAGTGGGTCAGCGTAACCCAGTGTGTATATTCGAGGTTAAATTGATTGAATTCTATAACTACCTATCTCATTTTAGAATGAGTATCAATACGACTGGCTACCCTCCGATTTTCCGTTCTCGGCCTTAAAAGTTGATCCTCTTGCAGGGTATTGCTCATTGGCCGCCCTCAGAGTCCTATAATGAAAATCCGAGCCCTCATTAGGTGGCCTAGGATTTTATTTATCGTCTCAGTCAAAATCAATGCCCTCAGTTGATGTTATGAGTTACCCTTTAAGGTTCATAGAGTCTATCACTGTCAGTTATATTCTCCATTATGGCATTTTGTATCTCATTATTGTATCTTTTTGAGGTCGCCCTGTACAAGTTTCAGTTCTTATTCTTTTTGGCCTTGTTAAAAAGGAGTCTAATATCCTTTTTCAGATCCTCCAGCTTATAATTTCAACAGGGTGTATCCCTCTGTTTTCTTAATATGAAGAGGATAAGTTTTCTTGGTACTTTTTTGCTCGGTATATCGCTCAGTCAACTGTTTAAATCCTCCCTGTGTATCCCTATCAGTTTATTTAGAATTTCTACACTCTTGAGCCTCAGTTCTATTAGCTGTAAAAAAGAAGCATATCTAAAATCCAAGAAGGACGTATCCGACGACTCATGCCATCCCTTGAACATTTCGCTAATATATATCGAGAATAAGGTTAAATAAGATAGCTCGTGACATCTAACTGTGATAAAGGTAGGTGTTATTACCCCGTTTCAATAAGGTTAAATCACTAGTTAAAAGCTAATTTCATAAAAACTCACGACTTTTGTTAATGTCCTTACTATCCTAAGTTGAATGATGTGCGTAAGCATTACATCCGATAAGCATTGAGGAACGGTCATCCTTTAACGCAGCAGTATTCCAGAAGATTTATCCACTCATCAGATGTTGATGTATCGGGGAGGTCAAACAGTAGATACGCCGAGAAAACCACCATAGGTTAACGCCTGCTCCATGTATCGTGCGCAATCTTTATTGTTACCAAGTCTAAAAAAAACCCTTGGAAACCTAATAAATTTGATATCTACTCTGACATAATAGTCCTGCCCTACGTGTTTGAACGGATCTATCATAAATCCGCTGTTATGACTTATTTCTTGTACAAATAAGGTTCTTGTATCAAGGTAATAGACGTTTCTTCCATAGTTAAAGATGTGCTTAACCCTTAGCTTGCACACGGGGTCCAAAATACCCCAGGGCATTTTTGAACAAAGATTTTTCAAAGTTTCCCGCTAGAATTGACTCTGTTTTTTTAATATTTAAAGAATGATTTAACATTGTAAAACTGTAAGAATGTTTAGAAAAGATGTCAAGCAACCTACACAAACATGTTCGAAAGAAAATGTTCAAAAACAAAAAAGATATAAACGTTTTTTCACGCTGGGGTACGGAATACCCCATGTGCAATCTATGTAATTATTTTGAGGTGTGCAAGCTAAGGGTTAAGATACGAATAGCTCCTTTAGCGTGGTAGCGGTTAATCTGAATAAAATTTAGACTGGAAGGGGGGCATATAGAGTCCATTTTTACTTCCTGTTTCCTTCTCGACATTCTTTAAAAATAGCTCCTGAGCTTTGTCTTCTGGTGTGGTTTTGAGTTTTAAAAGGGTCTCAATGTGGATCCTCTTCAACTTGCGTACCTGGCTCTGCAGTAAGTATAAGTTGTTTAGATTCATTATCCAAATTAATGTTGATAATTTTCTTTCCTCTTGTCCTCAAGGTTGCATTTTGGACTGATATCCTAGTAAGTGGTGTTTTTAGTACACTTTGTCCGAACAGATGACAATAAAAGAATCATTTTCAGGCCACTTTCAGGTCATTTTTGAAGGTCTGGCTTTAAGAGTTTGATAGATCGTTATGCTGCTGTCAGAATGGGGCTTCTTGGGGCATTTGTCTGGTTGTTGCGTTTGGTTGATTTAACAATTGACGTATCAACCTCTTCTTAGTAGCTTCTAATAGTTTAGCTTGTCGTTGTTTTATTATTTGGTTTGACTATCCATCGTCAACATCGCACATAGGTCCACCTAAATCCGTACTTCCCGCTTCCTCAGGATTTCTCCCAGACTACTCATCATTTAGAGATTCTGAAATGTGCTCTAGGGCTCCTATGTTAATCATTGTTGACTCCCCGTGGGTTTTTTGTTTTTGGCTAGGGAAAGAACTCATTCTTTCCCACGAGTAGCTAAGGAAATATTTAGTCAATCTCTACAGAAACCTGCTTGTAATGATAAGGCAATATTACTTTTCAGAGGTTGCCCGGGGCCTTAAAAACATCTATTTAAGATACCATCCATCATTCGGCACGGTAGTTCACGCTTTGGATTAAGAGTTGTTACTTCGGGATCATTTGTAATCTTATTGAGCGGAAACCGTCGGAACAGGGACCTTCTATCTGCAAACATAGGATAAACCCGATTGCCTGATTAAATACCCAAACTAAGACTCAATTCATTAAGGAAATATTTTTTTAATTCGTCATGAAACTCTTTTTATAGTGAAGCATGAATAATTCAATATATTGTCGAGAATTTTTCGTAAATTATATAAAACACTGTTGATTTAACGCTTATATACTACGCGTCACCGCATTTGTCCTGCTGCATTTCCCAAAAAACTGTAATTTTTTATAAGAATGGATTTCGGTGAACAAGTTAAAATTGTTTTCAAAAAATTTGAGGGTATGTCCTCCAACTATGAAAATCAAAATAATGGGAATTAAATACAAATTCGAAGCATAGATGCTAAACTTCTTCATAATGTACATCATTATAATTCCAAACACTTGAATGTACGAACCTTTTTTAAAAATTTTACAATTTACTTGAACTTCTGATTATATTTTATTATTATTTTATTTATT
>JAAAKG020099793.1:562-15937 GCA_010014905.2 Druon quercuslanigerum | reverse complement strand
ATACAATATTTTTTTCATAACATTCATCCCTCTTCTTTCTTTGATTTTATAGTGTTTCTAGTTGTTGCTGGGGGGTTGGGGGGGGGGGAGGGGCGGGGGGGGCTGGGCTGCCATCGTCAAAAACATAATACAGTGAGTTTAAAAATAGTTCAAAAATTGGTAACGTAGTTGATGGACACTGGTAATTTAGTAGTCCTTCAGTAGATAAGGAGACTCTTTGGTCAGCCAGAACTCATATCAGAATCTCTGCTCATATCTTTAAATTTTATTTCACTTACATATTCTTTCTGCTGCTTAAAATATGTAGAATTTTGAATCCCTAATTTAAAAATAAAATAAAGAGTTTGTACACTGTATAATCCTGACCAACAAACTCAGACTTTGGCGTAGTGTGCTTATATGGCCTTCGCAATTTTGGAACCTCTTGAAACAGCACCACAGGGTGTCGTAAAGACGAAGGCGTCCGTTCCTAGGACGACCCTATGGTATGCATTATGGCCATTATGTTGTGTCATACAAATACAAACACACATAAGTCTCGCCACACTCTCGGGTGTGAATGCCACCACAACATGTGTTTATCTTGCGCGGCATTCTTATGGCCACATTTTCTTTTCTCTATGTGCAGGTGTTGCGAAAGGTACTCCCGAGTCTGTGGGGGAGAATTAGTTCAAGCGATATAATACTTTAGGGACACCGTCGCGAAAACTTTAAATGAAGCAAAATTCGCCTGAAACTTTTAAGTACAATCTGCGAAAAGAGATAAATTTCAATTCTTAGTCTCATTCGCGCAAATCCTTGTTACGACTCCTGCTAGTGGCTTTGCTTGAGGAAAATCAGGTGAATTTTTTATGTGATGAAATTTTAATGATATTTGCTTTCTTTCGAGTAATTAACAGGCAGGGTTGTAGTCCTAAAAGAAAAAATGACCTGACGGTACTTTCCATCGTCTGCGTTACGAGTTCTAGGGGGGGGGGGGCTAGAACAACACCGTTGTTATCAACTTTAGTCTTGACCCCCCGTCAAGACTAAAGTTGATAACAACGGTGTTGGGTTACGAACTTAGATAACATTTAGAACTTGAACCCAGTAAGAAAATCCAACTATAATTTTGGGTAGTACACTACCGTCGGAAATTATAAGATCGAATGACGCAAGTACGATAACTTAGCGAAAAAAAATAATAGGACATTTAAAAAAAAAAACAGTTGAAACGTCTATGAAATTTTACGTCTACTAATGTCAAACAGATTTATTTTAATCTGCTGAAGAAAATACAGCACGTGATAAGTTTAAAGAAAAATTCTACATTTTCTAAAATTTTGTACCTCGACTTCAACTTTTAGCATGGCTTGGGAAAATGGTTGCAAAAATCTGAAAATTATACGACATAGAGCCTGAAATTTAGTCTTTAATTTAAGTTAAAGAAACTTAAAAAATCTTCATCGGTTCCTGAGAAACGAATTAAAACGTTCAATCGTATCTGAGTTGAGTTTTAGTCGACGATCATGGTTCTCGGCCGGTCTGTTGCTCGCTTCCTTCGTTGAGGTAGGACCGAATAGGCCACCAACAGAGGTGGTGCTTTATTGGGGCTCTCTTATACTTTTGATTCTGCTTATCAGTAAATTTTTACTTCAAATTATTCTACATTTTTAAAATTATTCATTGTTTTTTTAATTATTTACAAATATTTAAATTCAGAACCATCCCCATATTAAAGAATAAAAAATGATGAACAGTTTTTTTATTTATTAAAATCTTATTTAACTAGAATATTAATAAAAATGTAGATACATTGTTACGAGAGTAAACTATTTTTTAAACCAATTAAGAAGCTAAATTCTTAATAATTTATTCATATGAAAAACACTAAAAAATAATAAAAGTGAATAATAATGGAATTTTCAAAATAAATTAAATATAAAATAGTGCGTAGGTGTAATGAAAATTATATTGCCGAAAAAGTTGGAGCATCAAATAATCATGAAAGTTCACGATGGATAGGTGCAAGAAAACGAATTTATATATAGTAAACCATAAAGAAAAATTAAAAAATAGTTGATAGAAATTGAAGTTATAATAATATATAATATTAATTCCTTTATCATTTACTTTAAATATTTTTGAGTGGTTATCATATAAATAATTTATTTAGAATTTAGCTGCTTAATTTGTTTGAAAAATAGTTTACTCTCGTAACAATATATCTACATTTTTATTAATATTCTAGTTAATAAGGATTTTAAGAAATAAAAAAAAAACTGTACATAATTTTTTTATTCTTTAATATGGGGATGGTTCTGAATTTAAATATTTGTAAATAATTAAAGAAACAATGAATAATTTTAAAAATGTAGAATAATTTGAAGTAAAAATTTACTGATCAGCAGAATCAAAAGTATGAGAGAGCCCCAATGAAGCACCACCTCTGTTCGTGGCCTATTCGATCCTGCCTAAACAAAGAAGGTGAACAGCAGACCGGCCGAGAACCGTGATCGTCGACTAGAACTCAACTCAGATACGATTGAACATTTTTAATCGTATCTCGGGAACCGATAAAGATTTTTCAAGTTTTTTTTGGCTTAAATTAAAGATAAAATTTCAGGCTATATGTCGTATTCTTTTCAGATTTTCGCAACAATTTTCCTAGGCCATGCTAAAGTTGAAGTCGAGGTACAAAATTTGAGCATATCTAGATTTTTTTTTAAACTTATCACGTGCTGTATTCTCTTCAGCAGATAAAAAAAAACCTATTTGACTTTAATAGACGTGGTATTTCATAGGCTTTTTAACTGTTTTTTTAAAAATCCCCTATTATTTTTTTTCGCTAAGTTATCGTGGTTCAAAGCCAGCAGTGATTTTTAATAGTGCTTGTGTCAATCGGTCTTATAATTTCCGGCGGTAGTGTAGTTACAAATTTTTAATGAAACAATACTACTATATTTTTCATTCAAATTTATCTCATTTGAATGAAAAATCTATTATTTTGTTAAAACTTTAACTATTTTGTTCAAAGTTCATTTTTTATTTAAAGCTACATCTCTTTAGTTAAAAATTTCTCTACTTTTTCTGAACAATCTTTTTATTTTCCAGTAAAAATTTTAATTATGCAGTGAAAAATTTATCTTTTTTAGTTAAAAGTTCATTTTTTTTAGTTGAAAACTTATACTTTTTATAGAAATTTCTCCTCACTTGTTAGATTTTTCATCTTCGGTTCAATTATAAAGTGTTACATGCTTCTTTCAGATTTTGTCTTTCTTCGGTTGAAAAGTGGCTTATTATATGTAAAGTTCAACTACCTAAAAAAAAGAATGCTATTAAAAATGTGTAATTGTAGTTGAAAATTAAGCTTTTTTACATTCTCATTATTTATGATTGAGCAAGTATTAGAATTGTCCGAAATTTGACACGACAGTTTTTCATTGGATCTTCACGTTTCGAGACCCCCTGAATCCGAAAATCAAGTTTTGACGATGATGTCTGTCTGTCTGTCCATCCGTTCGTCCGTAAACGCGATAACACTTGTAAAAATGAACTAGCCATTTTGTATAAAAATTTATAGTATTAAAAAGACGAATAATGTATAGAATTTTCGAAAAATTTTTAATCATTCGAAAATCCAAATTTTAAGCCAAACAACGCATGATATGAAAAAAAAACAAGAGAAGAAAAACATTTATTTTTTAAAGCCCTACGAGATTATCACAAAAACTTTCTAGATTTTATTAGAAAATTGAAAATTCAAATTTTGATTGCACAAAAAATAATAAAAATTCAAAAATTCCATTTTGTGGTTAAACTATGCAGGATACGAAAAAAGATGATTTACAAAAATTGTGTTCCGAAAAAAGATCTACAATTTTGTTTAAAAAAATTTCTTGATAGGACGCATACTTTTTGTTTGATTTGTGAAAAATAAAATAAAAAAATAAATAAAACGTTTATGGAAAAACAACCAAATTTACGAAAAAAAAAGATTGAACAAAACCTAATTATAAATGTCCTTCAAAAATCGAACGAGCAGCGCGAGTGTCACAATAAGAATGAGAACCTCAAAGCCTACAGAGCTTTGAGAAACTTAATCTTTAACTATACCTAATTAAGTAGAAATTTCAAAATATGAAAAGGCATATGAATACTGCGATTCAAAACAGATCTTTTTAATAAAGTTTTATTTAAGCATTTCAAATGAAAATAATAAATTTACGAGCGCGAAGCGCAAGAACCAAAGCTCGCGCGCTCTGGGCGCGCTCAAAATTGCAAGCGAAGCGAGCCGCGCGCGTAGATCGTGATCAGAATGTGTCCGCGACGCGGGCAGATTATTTCAGTTATTTTTTTACATAATTTTTATTTACAAAACTTCACTCTTTAGTTTTTGAATATAACTTTATCCTGTATATCGCGTATGTTAAAAATTCAACTTTTTGGTCCAAAAATTCATTTATTTTGTTTAAAATTTGTCATTTTCTGTAGAAAATTAATCATGTTTTTTGAAAATTCAACAGTTAGGTAAATAAATAAACTTCGATTGGCAATTAAGCTTTTTGTTTAAAGTTTTTGTTCAACAGTATAATTTTTATTTGAAAATTTTACTGTTCTACATTTGATTGAAAGTGCATCCTCTGTATTGTATATCTTAAAAATTTAACTTTTTGATAGAAAATTATGTATTTTGTTAAAATTTCTTTTTTTTTTTGTAGAAAATTAAGCATGTTTATTAAAAATTCAACTATTTGGTAGAACTGTTATATATTTTGTTAGAAAGTCGCCTTTTTAATAAAAAATTTGTCTTGTTTCTTAAAAGTTAAATTTTGTGGTTGAAAATTCGAATTTCATGTTAAAACGTTATATTTTTTAATTTTAAAGTTCTTTTTTAATGAAAATTTAACTGTCCTATAAAAAAATGTATTTTCTGTAAAAATTCAAACATTGGATTGAATTGAAATCTTTTTTGTTTGAAAATTCGACCATTTGATTGAAAATGCATTTTTGTATGCTACAAATTCAACTTTTTTTTATTTTAATTCAATCACTTTTTTGAAAATCTAATTTGTTTTGGAAAATTTAACTATTTTGTTAAAGTCATCATTTTTGCTCGCAAATTCAACCATGTTGTTGAAAATTCATTCTTCAACTGCTTTTTTTTTGCAAATCTCGTCTCTTTTGTGAAAAATCGGGTTCCTCAGTAGAGTAGTTCAATTTTTTTCGAAGTTCCGTGCATATTGCCAGTAAATTTGTTCGAATCCACACAAAAATTAATACATTTTTTAAAAATTTAATATTAGATAAATCGAGATGAAACTTAACATTTCTCTTAAAATTAGCAATTTGCCACCTTTTGTCCAATTTTCAATAACAGTGAGGTAGATTATCAATTCAAGTACACAAAATTAATTATTTAAATAATTTATTATCATTTTCATTATTACTTAATTGCAATAATTCTAGAAAGCTGCGTTTTTCTGAAATTTTTAACTATTTATTTAGTTTTCACTTTAAGTGAGTTAATAGTTAATTAAAATTTAGCACCAATAAATATTTAAGCAAAAATTATTTTTAGAATCTAAAAACTTTAAGTTAGATTTAAATTAAATTTAAAAACCTATTTAACGTCTAATAATCAATTTAGTGCATAGAATTTATAAAAACAAAGTCAAAAATGCAATGACCAAAATTTAACAACCACCACAAAATGCTCCTCTTTTTTTATTTGTTTCGTTTTTTTTTATTATTATTAAATTATAATTAAAGAACATGATATGAACATTCACCAACGTTTCAGGACTGCGCCCTTATGGAGGTAAGGCAATTTTTTACTTACTTTTTAGTTAGTGAAGTAATAAACAGTGCAATTTATTAAACATAGTTGTTTAACCAATTTAAAAATGTTTATAACTATCTTCTTTTAGATAAGTGTTAAAAAGTTGCGTTTTTTTTTAACTCGGACGCTTTTTGTCCACTTTCCACTTATTGAGGTAATAACTGATGCAAGTTAAAGAGCATGATTATTGTTTTATAAGTAACAATTATTTAAAGTAATGAAAAAAATTGCTTTTATTTAATTTTTTGTTTTGCTATGACTTTATAGTAATGAGCAAGTAATGAGTGAACACCAATATGAATCATTTTTTAAATATTTTTGCATTGTTTTAAATTAATTATTTGTGCTCTTTGCCCAAATCAAAATATTAATTTAAAAGAAAAATCTATCTTGCAAAGGAGGGAAAAACAAAGAATCGAATAATTAGGAGTAGGTGAGAGATATAGTGTATTGCAAAGCCTAGAAGAAAAATTTTGAAATATTTTTGAAATGTTTTCAAAATATTTGAAATTCAAAATATTAATATTTTGAATTATGTATTAACTCACTTGAAGTGAAAAGTGGGAAAAAGTTGAAAATTTAATTTTAAAAACCGCTACTTCTACCATTATTCAAAGAGAATATTAAGAACAATAATGATAAATTGTTTAATCAAATATTTTTGTTAGAATTAATTAACTATTACCTTACAATAATTGAATATGACACAAAAAGGGTTCTATCTCTATTATAAGAGACAATTGCTAAAAACAACAATAAATTCTTAAAACAATTCATGTAAACAGCTTTTTCACCTATGGGTTTTTTTGAGACCCTATAACAGAGACTTATGGAGGTGATATTCCAAAAGTAATATTTTATTTATATTTTATGACTAGTTGTGGACAAAAGTGTTAAATTTCAACTAAATTTTGCTAATATTGTCAACCTGAATAAAATTTTCAAAAAAGTATATTTTTTTCTTCTGGAAAATACGTGTTAAGCTCCATGGGGCTTGAACGATCTCCTAATATAATTTAAGCAATTTATTTTTGTTAGCGTGGAATTGATCAAATTTCTGGAAATTATGCATACAAGTTCCCAATTCATTTTTTGAACACCCTATTTTTCAGCACTCTTGAAATCCTTTGCTAAAAATAATCAAATATGTTTGCTGGGTCAGGTGAAAATATTTAAAGCTTGTCGAATGTAATAGAATGCAACATTTCTCGAATTTTAAACCCGTTCTACATTTAGAGAATTCAAGTTTAAAGAGATTTAAAATCTAAGAGAAATAGTTAAGAAAAATTAATACTTATTATTATTTATGTCTAATTATTTGTTATTTCAAAACTCAGATAAATAATTCGAAAAAAAATTATAAGAAAAAATGGTCAATTTTAAGAGTTTTTCTAACCCCACCTAATTATTTATGCAAGGAAACTGACATTTCATAGCAACCGAAATCCAGGGTAACTCTTTGATTAAACTATTTTATTGAATAATGACTTGGACATAAGTGCAAGAAAAAGCATACACTGCTAGAAAAAGTTTAAAAAAATTTTCAAAGGGTTGTTTTAATATCCTTTCAACATTTTCAAAAAACCAAAACAACAGGAGTTTTTTATTATAGTTTTGGGATTGAAAAGCAACTCACAATAAATGAGAAAAACATACCCCAGAAATACGAAATCTACAACTACTAAGAAAAAAAGACAGGAAATATGTTTGATTATACTATTAGGGTCAGAAAACAATTTTTAAAATAGAAATTTCTAGAAAAAAATCAAGGGCATGTTTCAATATGACCCTATTTAATAGTATTTATGATCACAAAAACCCTTGGGATAAACTCAGCTACTTTTTATACTAGGATAGATTTCTCACACTTATTACAAATTGATTTGCAACCTTGATAGAATAATCAAAAAATTCTTATGGCTCTTTTTTTGAAATTTTTATTTTCTTGTTTGAGTGTTAAAGAGATAATTTTAATTTATGCACTCTTTATGGTAAGGGACGCTTTCTAGAATTATTTCGTTTTGGTTTTGGTATGTAGGAAATAAGCTGGCTGTTTGAAATCACAAAAAATATATATAATTAGACAAACCAACATTTTCGACAGATTTGGTGTCAATTCCTTAAATATGATTAAGACATAAAATTTCCAATGGTTAAGATTGATATTTATATTAAAACTGATAACTCATTAAAACTGAAATACGACATTTTTTAATTTAAAAAATGCTAAAATCATTAAAATAAATACAAATGTAGCTGATCATAAGTTTTTGTAAAGGCCTATATAAATAACAATACGAAAAAATACTTTTATTTTTATATTATTTTTTCTATTCTTATTACTTCTATTTCCCTCCTATGAAGTCTTCTAAATTAAAAAAAAAATGTTTCTCATGTAATCCAATACAAGAATTAAATACACCAAACTCTCACTTTTAGGTACCCCATTTTCGGCCTTCCTGGAACTGCTGGCTCGCGCAATTTCTCAAGGGAGTAGGGAGAGAGAGCGGTGCAACATTATATATATAGATATATATTCCAACTGGAATTTAGTCAGGCAGCCCTCACTGTTTACGCTTCTATCCTCCCGAAATCAGTCCAAGGCCATTTGAAGGCAACCCTCGAGACATGACTGAAAGCGAGAGTTTGGTGTAGTTTTATTCTACCTTGTTTCTTTTCTTTTCGCTTCTTTATATAGAAACCTTATAAATGGTAGCAATTTCGAAATTTTTTAAATTAATTAAATTATTATACCTAATCAAGTAATTTAAATAAGAAATGTCTTATACAATGTTCTAAGAAATAGTCCGTATGAATAAGTGTGTGTGTGTGTGTGTAAATACTATAACTTGAAGATGGTTCCAAATAAATTAATGAAATCTGAAAAGCTTATTCTGACTACTAATATCTTAGAAATGAATTAAAGGTTTCTTGAAATAGACATTATCTCGAATCAAATTAATGTAGGTACCATATTTCTAAGATTTTAATTAGAAATGTAATTAATTTTCAACAAAATATTTAATTTTTCAATGAAAACAGATGAATTTTTAACCCAAAAAGAAAAATATTCAACAAAAGTTGAGTTTTCAAGCTAAAAAGACAAATTTTTTAGAAAAAATTTAACTTTCAAAGCCAAAAAGATGACTTTTCATAAAAAGTTAAATTAAAAAAATATATTCAAAGCAGTTGAATTTTCAACGCCCAAATATGAATTTTTAACAAGAAATTTAATTTTTAACAAAATATTTAAAGTTTCTTTAAGACTGTTGAACTTCCAAGCTAAAAAGACAAATTTTCGACAAAACAGTTCAATTTTCTACCCGAAAATATGAATTTGGAACCAAATGCCTTATTTTTACCAAACAGTTGAATTTTCAAGCAAAAGGACAATTGAAACAAAATAGTTATATTTTCATTTTAAAAATCACTTTAAAAAAATTAACTTTTGACTCAGAAAATGAATCTTGAACCAAAAATTGAATGTATAAAATAAAAATAAAATCAATCATAAAGATAAATTTGTTACTAAAGAAAATTTGTAGTTAAGAAAAAAAAACAAATTCAACCAAAGTCTGGATTTTTCAATCCAAAAGGGCGAATTTGCCTTCAAAAAAATTAAAATTTTACCGCGAAAACATAAATATACAGAAAGAAAGGTAAAGTCAAACCCAAAAAGACAATAATTTGATGTAAAAAGCAGTCGAATTCAAAGAAAAAAGACGGATTTTCAACTAAATACTTTAATCCTTACCCAAAACAGAGAAATTTTCAAACAAATAGGTGCAATTTTAATTAAAAAGGAACTTTAAACAAAAGAGCTAAATTTTCAGCCAAGGGAGATTTTTCAGTCTTTTATTATTGGGTTCTATTACCTCTGTTACTAGGAATTTTGTCGATGTTTTGTAGTTTATGCACAATCGGAACCCGATTTTTTTTTTATCATAAAGAGGAATTTTTAAAGAAGGGGAAAATGGGAAAGAGTATGCAGTCTGTAATTCAAAATTGATGCAAAAATATAAATATTCCTTGATCAAGGCGAATCGATTGACCTAAAATATTAATCTATTTTATCAAAAAGTGAGAAAGTTATGATAATATATGTATATTATTTGAGAAATCGATTTTCATATTAAAATTTTTCTCATTCACATAACTCAAAACTAATGTAAGAAGGGAAAAGGTTCCTTGATTTTAGATCAATCCATTAACCTATAATATTAATACATATTATTGAAGGACAAAAAATTTATGATCGTTTGCAATATTTAAAAAATTGGGGGTTTTTATATTAAAAATTTTCACATTAAGATAATTCAACGTTGATTAAGGATTATAAGAGATTCCTTGACTTAAGACAAATTGATTGACCTGCAATATTAATACATTACATCAAAGAGTAAGAAAGTTATGGTCCTTTATGTATATTATTTGAAAAAGCAATTCTTCTACCAAAATTTTTCTCATTTACTTATTTCAGAATTAATATAAAAAGAGAAAAGTTTCCTAAATTTGAGATAATTTGATTGATCTATAATAGGAATAAATTTTGTTGGGCAGTAAGGAAGTTATGGTCATTTATGATATTAAAAATATAGGTTTTTAAACTAAACATTTTTTAATTAACATAATTCAATGTTAATTCAAGAAAATAAATGATTTTTTGATTTTTTTTTTAATCTAAAAAGAAAATAATTGACCTGAAATATTAATTTATTTGATTAAATAGTAAAGAAGTCATCATTATTTGTATGTATTATTTAAAAAATAATTTTTTATATTAAAATTTTTCTCATTCACGTAACTCAAAATTAATGCAAGGAAAAAAAGGTTTCTTAATCTAAGATGGTCTGATTGACCTATCATATGGATACATTAGTTTAAAGTGTAAGGTAGCGATGGACATTTATGATATTTGAACGATTTCTGTTTTATGCCAAACATGTTTTTTGTGATCATTATTAAACGTTGATTTAAGAATATAAAAGATTCCTTGACTCGAGAAAAATCGATTGACCTGTAATATCAACACATTTTATCAAAGAGTGCAGAACTTATTGTCATTTCTACTATATAAAAAATCGATGCTTATAGTACCAATTTTCTCATCCATATGATTCAAAGTTGATGCAAGAATATAAAATATTAGCCAATTTGAGACGAACTGATTGACCTATAATATTCATACATTTTATAGATCCCTTTGATCCATTTACCAGGAAGCGGATGTTAAATTTTTATACTAGAGATTTTATATTATAGATTGCTTTTTAGATTTCTGATAAGTATGGTGCTACCATATCGAAATTTTTTGTGTGAATTCTATCCTATCTAAAGAAATAGGTGAAACGAATTATCGAAAATTACGCAGCCATTTTTTTTGACTACCAGATTGGTTGTATACTATGAAAATATGAATAAGTGAATATGAATAAGTAGATTAAAGATTAGGAAATAATTTTTTCTAGATTTTAATTTGTAAACTTTTTTACATATGTAAAGAGATGAGAAGAATTAAACTATAGAGAAAAACTTATAATATCTTAGTTTACAAAATTTATAAACTATATATTACGATAAAAAATGGTGGTAGCATTAACCAAAAAATTAATGGTATAGACAGTTTTGAAAAAATATAGATTTTTCAAGATTTTAAGCTTTTTCAGAATATCAAAGGTTCTGAGATAACTAAATTTTTTCCCCTAAGATTCTAGTCAGAATTTCAATTAGTTTTTTATTTTTGTAAAATTAGTTTGAAAAATATTTACAAAGTTTTCAAAGCAAAATTGTTCAATTTTTCAAGATTAAAAAATTGTGGAAAAACTTCGAATAAGTAAATAAGTAAATAAGAAAAAATTTTTTTTTTCTTTTGAAATGCAGAATTTTGAAGATTTTAAACAAAAAATTAAAAAGCTTTTCAAAATTGTTGAAAGTTTGTAAGAAAATGTCCAATATGGCCAAAAAATAATCTGAAAGATTTAAAGGAGTTTGTTATATTTTGTAGAATTTGTTTGAAAGTTTACGGAAAAATTAGAATTATCTTTAAAAATGTGAGAAGTTTTAAAATTAAAAAGAAAGACATTTTTTTAATTTTAGATTATTGAAGATCTTGAAATACAATTTTTAATGTTTTTAAGATTTTAAAACAACCTTAGGAATAGTTCGAGTCGACTAAAAAGCTATTTAGGAATTTTTGGAATTTCGAAGAAATCAAAAATATTTTTAAACTTCGAAAGATTTTCAAACATTTAATAAATATTCTTAAATTTTTCCTAAACACCAAAAATTCTTAAATATCTTTTAAACTAATCATATTTTTCTAAAGTTTCGTACAAGCCTGTAAAATAAAAAAAGAATATCATATATTTTCTTGATACTTTTTCGGCATGTCAGCTATGAAAGAAAAGCTATAAAAATTAAATTTATATAACCGTAAAGCAAATAAATAAATAGAAATTACTTTTTTAAATTTATAATTTGCCTATAATTTTTTTTATTGTTGACTGAAAAATCTTTTGTTCTTACAAAATCAACTATTTAAATGAAAATACGACTTTTTGGTTCGAAAATTGATCTCTTTTAACACAAATTTGACCTTTTTTTATTAAAATAGCAACTCAAGCTTAAAATTAAATTATGTTGGCTGTGGATTTAACTTTTTTCCTGAAAATTCTTTTTTTTTTAAAGCAATTTAAATCTTTTTATTGTAACATTTAAAATCTTTTTTAGTTAAAATATCAAGTAGCACATGTTTTGTTGTGAATTCATTTTTTTATCTTTAAAATTTAACTTCTCGGTTTAAATTCAAACTCGTTAGTTTATAATTCATTTTTGTTGTAGAAGATTTGGCATTTTAGTCAAAAATTCATCTCTTTGGTTTAAAATTTAACCATCTTATTCGATTAAGTAATCAAATTTTTGATCAATTTTTTAAATGAAATTCAACTCTTTCTAGTTCAAAATAAAGATATCTTTGGACTGATACATCAACTAATAATCTTTTTGTTATGAATTCATTTTTTTGAAATCAGCTACTTGCTTCAAAGTTAAACTGCTTTTTGTAAAAAAGTTTTTCGTTTCGGTTGAAAATGCATAATTTTACTTAAAGATTTGTATTTCTACATAAAAAATTAATCTTCCTGATAAAAATGTATATATTTTTATAATAATTGAAATATTTGATTGATCATAAACTTTTAGGTGGAAAATTCATGTTTTCGGTTTTTGGAAATTTTATTTTTTATAGAAAATTGATCCATTTTAGAAAATATTCAATATTCAAATTATATTTATACAACCTTAACAAATAAAGAAATAAATCTAAAAAATTAACAGTTATTCAAAATTGTTATTTTGCATTGGCAGATATCTCTGCTATAAAAACTTATTAATATTCACGCACTGGTGTTATTAATCAGTAAAAAATATAATTTAAAAATTCGTATATTTTAATGAAGAGTAAGGAAGTTATGGTCATTTATAGTTCTTGAAAAATTGTTTTTGTATGGTTACACTTTTTTCCATAACATATTTAAAAATTGATGCATGAACAGAAAATATTTCTTCATTCGAGCCTAATCGATTGGCCTATAATATGATTACCTTGCATTGAATTGTATGGAAGTTGTGGTTATCTATTCAATTTAAAAAATTTGCTTCTTTAAAGAAATAAAGCTTTTTTAATTAACATAATTGAAAGTTCTTGCATGACCTGTTTGTATTTTTTTATTCGGACTTCCTCTCTGAGGATGCAAATATATTTGCTAATTAATTATAATAAAAAAGCGAAGGAAACAGTCAAGTCTCGTATATTTTTTATAATAATTGGAATCGTGACACTTGCTTGGAGACCATTTTTACCTTTTTTGACCGAATTAGGTAAAATTTTGAATAATTCAGAGCGTTCTGTAATAGAATGATAAAAAAGGTAAAAGTATGAAACGAGTTGCACTGAGGATTACAGAATTCCATTTCCGTGAAGCACTCTCAGCATCTTGTTCAAAGAAAAAGAATAATGGGGAAAAAGATCGAGAATGACGAGGCTCGTAGGACGCGAAATAATTCATAGGTCGCGCTAACATAAGCATGCAAAAGATGAAATTGTACTGCACGTTCCTTGCAACTCAGTAAGCAAAAAATCAGACAAAAGCTAGGGAAATGGAAATTATTCTCGTTTCTCCCACGAGACAGGTGCGGTTGGATAACTAAACGTTTTGCGTTGGCAGGTTCGCTAAGTTAAATTCAAAGAGGTGCGAACGACCTGCGAGGTTTTCTCTGTATCTCGTAAGTTGTAAGTGTGGCTGGCATAGACTGAAATAGCGTCCTGTGGGTTTAACCTTTCTTCGAATCTGCTCCAACTTCCATAAAATCTCGTAAAATTATTTTCCCACTGTTTGACCTCTTTTTAAAATTCTGAAAAATCAGCTTCTAAAGTTCGAAAATCTACACAAAATTACTGCATTGACAAAAAAATTATATTGAATCAATAACTCTGGTTTAAAAGCTAATCGTTTATTGATTTCAGTGACATAGTCATAAATAATTTCACTTCAACTCTATGCGGGGAAAATGCAGGAGGCGATCGTCCTTGAGTTTCTCCGTATCCTCAGGGGGAACGAAGCGTGCTTACAGCTGAAACTGTACAGATATACAAATATATATTTGGGTTATCAATATTTTAATTTTCTTTTTGAAATCGTTCAATGCCACTCGCGCTTTTGGTGCGAAGGCCCAAAAATAGAATGCCCTTTACATATTAACTAAATCCGTTAATATTTATCCATCACGACCAGGCATTTCATGCTTTCCATAGAAATATTGTAATTTCAAAAAACCGGAGATATTCAACATTCAAAATGTACAATTTCGAATAGTAAAGATGTTTAAATTACTGTTCCACATTGTAAGGTTTCACTTGCAAGTTGGTAGACATTACGTTTTCCCATTGTGAATTAAAAATGGTAAATTATACAGTTTAAAACTTGTAAGCTATCCCCTTTCATACTGCGATGGGTAGTGGGATACAAAGTAGATGGTGCAGTTTGAAATACTAATCCGGTATATCAATATAGGGCCTCACCCTCCAATGTCGCAGTGTGAAATTGTAAAATCTCCTTTTTCGTACTGTGTCAAGTGCTAACTAAAAGTGTTGAAGGTATTTCCAACAGTTTTATTCGCTGAGCAAGATTTCTTTTAGTTTTTACAATATTAAGTTTATTTTTATTATTACTTATTAAAATGTTGTCACAGGCTTAAGATGGTTACAGTCCAACGTGTCGAAGACATTTTTGGTTGGCCGTACTAAGGAAAATCCCACGTAAGTGGCAGTGTCGTTTAGGTCGAATTTAACATTTTCAGTTATGAGAAAATAGACCGTAAACACAAAGTCATTTACGTAAGCTTTTCCTTAGTACGAGATATATTAATTATTACAACAGCGATTAATAAATACACTTCAAGTGTTAATAAGGTAATACGAGGCCTGGCTATTAAATAACGAGACTGAACGCCTAGAGAGAGCCATAGAGGGTGGGGGGGGGGGGAGAGTGCGTTGG
>JAAAKG020099782.1:0-10344 GCA_010014905.2 Druon quercuslanigerum | reverse complement strand
CATCTCGTTGATTGAAAATTAATTTTTTTTTGTAATTAATTTTCCAATTAAAAATTAAACTATTCCACTTAAAATTCCTCATTTAAATTGACAATTTATCTCTTTGGTTCAAAGTTGAAAACAATTTTCCATTTTTTGCTGAAAATTGATCTTTTATTGTTGAAAATTGGTCTTTTTTGGTTTACAAAATTTCTTAGTTGAAAATTAAACTATTTGATTAAAAATTCATCTCGTTGATTGAAAATTAATTTTTTTTTGTAATTAATTTTCCAATTAAAAATTAAACTATTCCACTTAAAATTCATCATTTAAATTAAAAATTTGTATCTTTGGTTTTAAGTTAGAAAAAAGTAAAAAATTTATCTTCTTATTGGTTGAAAAGATCACTATTTTATTAAATACTCTTTTTATTTTTATTAAAAAAAAAAATTTTTTTGTCAAAATTTAACTTTTCAGTTTTTTGTTGAAAATTTATCTTTTTTAGTAAAAAATTTGTGATTTTCTTTGTTAAAAATTAATTTTTTTGTAGTGAAATTGTAACTTTTCCATTTTTTGTTGAAAATTAATCTTTTCTTGTTGAAAATTGGTCTTCTTTGATACAAAATTTCTTGTTTGAAAATTCAACTTTTTGGTTGAAAATTCATGTTTTTGATTAGAAATTATTTTTTTATTGTTAACTAATTTTTCAACTAAAAATTATTTTATTTCACTTAAAATTCACTATTTTGATTAAAAATTTAACTCTTTGGTTTAGAGTTGAAAAAAGTTAAAAACTTATCTCCTTATTTGTTGAAAAGATCACTATTTTTTTGAATACTCTTTTTATTTTTATTTAAAAAAAAATTGTTGCGTGATAATTTAACTTTTCCGTTTTTTTGTTGAAAATTGATCTTTCTTAGTAGAAAACTCGTTGTTTTTTTGTTGGAAATTAATTTTTCAATAGAAAAATTAAATTATTCCAGTTGAAGATTCATCTATTGAGTTGAAAAATTATCTATTCATTTTTTGAAAAGTGACTATTTTATGAAAAATTCGTTTTCTTTTTGTTGAAAATTAACTTTTGTGTACAAAATTTCGAAAATCTAAAATTGCAACTTTTCCATTTTTTTCTGAAAATTAATTTGTACAAAATTTCTTGGTTGAAAATTCAACTATTTGGTTGAAAATTCATCTCATTGATTGAAAATTAATTTTTTATTGGTAATTAATTTTAATAATTAAACTATTCAACTTAAGATTCATCATTTTGATTGGCAATTTATCACATTGGTTTAAAGTTGAAAAATGTTAAAAATTTATCTCCTTTTTTTTGAAAAGTTAACTATTTTATTGAGAATTTTTTTTCTTTTCATTAAAAAGTAATTTTTTGTGCGATAATTGAATTTTAGTAGAAAATTTTTGTTTTTTTTGTTGGAAATTAATTTTTTACCTGAAAAATTAAACTATTCAAGTAGAAGATTTGTCTTGTTAAAAATCTATATCTTTACTTGTTTAAAAGTTCACTATTTTATTGAAAATTCTTTTTATATTTATTTAAAAAAAAAATTGTTGTGTAAAAATTTAACTTTTCTGCTTTTTTGTTGAATTTTTTAATTGTAAAATTAAACTATTCCAGTTAAAGATTTATCATTTTAGTTAAAAAATTATATATTCATTTGTTGAATAGTTCACTATTTTAATAAGAAGTCTTTTTATTTTTGTTAAAAAAAAATTTCTGTGCGATAATTAAACTTTTCCGTTTTTTGTTGAAAATTTATCTTTTTTAGTAGAAAATTCTTTATTTTTTTTGGTTGAAATTAATTTTTTACCTGAAAAATTAAACTATTTCAGTTGAAGATTCATAATTTTCTTTGAAAATTTATCCATTCATTTGTTAAGAAATTCACTATTTTATTAAAAATTCGTTTTCTTTTTGTTGAAAATTAACTTTTTTGTATTACTAAAATAGTAACTTTTCTATTTTTTGCTGAAAATTGTTTTTCTTCTTTTTGAAAATTGGTCTTTTTTTGTACAAAATTACTTGGTTGAAAATTCAAATATTTGGCTCAAAATCCAACTCTTTGATTGAAAATTAATTTTTTTGGTAATTATTGTTTAAACTAAAAATTAAACTATTCCACTTATGATTCACTATTTTGTTTGACAATTTATGCCTTTGGTTTACAGTTAAAAAAATTGAAAATTTAGCTCCTTATTTTTGAATAGTTTGCTATTTTATTGAGAATTTTTTTTCTTTTTATTAAAAAAGTAATTTTTTGTGTGAAAATTTAAATTTTCCGTTATTTTGTTGAAAATTTATCTTTTTTAGTAGAAAATTCGTTGTTTTTCTGTTGGTTATTAATTTTTTAACTGAAAAATTAAACTATTCAAGTTGAAGATTCATCATTTTATTTGAAAATTTATCTATTCATTTGTTCAAAAATTCACTATTATATTGAGAATTCTTTTCCTTTTTATTAAAAAAACTTTTTTTGTTTGAAAATTTAACTTTTCCGTTTTTTGTTGAAAATTGATCTTTTTTAGTAGAAAATTTATTTTTTTTTTGTTGGAAATTAATTTTTCAACTGAAAAATGAAACTATTCCAGTTGAAGATTCATCATTTTATTTTAAAAATTTATCTATTCATTTGTTCAAAAATTCACTATTGTATTAAAAATTTGTTTTCTATTTGTTGAAAATTAACTTTTTTGTATAACTAAAATTGTAACTTTTCCATTTTTTGCTGAAAATTAATTTTTTCTTGTTGAAAATTGGTATTTTTTGGTAAAAAATTTCTTGATTGAAAATTCAAAAATTTGGTTGAAAATTCATCTTTTTGATTAAAAATTAGTTTTTTTATTGGGAATTAATTTTTCGACTAAAAATTAAACTATTTCACTTAAGATTCATCATTTTGATTGACAATTTATATCTTTGGTTTAAAGTTGACCTATTTCCTTGAAAATTTTTTTATTTTAGTTGAAAAATTATCTATTGATTTGTTAAAAAGATTACTATTTTAATGAGAATTCTTTTTCTTTTTATTAAAAAGTATTTTTTTTGTCTGAAAATTAACGTTTTCAATTTTGTGTTAAAAATTAATTTTTTAACTGAAAAATTAAACTATTCTATTTTAAGATTAATCATTTTAGTTTAAAATTTATCTCTTTATTTGTATAAAATTTCACTATTTTATTGAAAATTCGTTTTCTTTTTGTTGAAAATTAAATTTTTTGTAGTGAAATTGTAACTTTTCCATTTTTTTCTGAAAATTTATCTTTTCTTTTTGAAAATTGGTCTTTTTTTATACAAAATTTCTTAGTTGAAAATTAAACTATTTGATTAAAAATTCATCTCGTTGATTGAAAATGAATTTTTTTTTGGTAATTAATTTTCCAATTAAAAATTAAACTATTTCACTTAAAATTCATCATTTAAATTAAAAATTTGTCTCTTTGGTTTTAAGTTGGAAAAAAGTTGAAAATTTATCTCCTTATTTGTTGAAAAGTTTACTATTTTATTAGGAATTCAGTTTCTTTTTATTAAAATGTAATTTTTTTGTGCGAAAATTTAACTTTTCAATGTTTTGTTAAAAATTGATTTTTTTTAGTTGAAAAATCGTTTTTTTTTGTAAATTAATTTTTCAATTGAAAAATTAAACTATTCCAGTTGAAGATTCATTATTTAAGTTGAAAATTTCTATATTCATTTGTTGAAAACTTCACTTTTTTATTGAAAATTCGTTTTCTTTTTGTTGAAAATTAACTTTTTTGTATTATTAAAATTGTAAATTTTCTATTTTTTGCTGAAAACTGATATTTTCTTCTTGAAAATTGGTCTTTTTTTATACAAAATTTTTTGGTTGAAAATTCATCTCTTTGATTAAAAATTAATTTTTTTATTGGTAATTAATTTTCCAACTAAAAATTAAACTATTCCACTTAAAATTCATAATTTAAATGGAAAATTTGTCTCTTTGGTTTTAAGTTGGAAAAAAGTAAAAAATTTGTGTGGAAATTTAACTTTTCAGTTTTTTGTTGAAATTTATCTTTTTTAGTAGAAAATTTGTGGTTTTCTTTGTTGAAAATTAATTTTTTTGTAGTGAAATTGTAACTTTTCCATATTTTGCTGAAAATTGATCCTTTCTTACTTAAAATTGGTCTTTTTTAAAACAAATTTTCTTGGTTGAAGAATCATTTGATTGAAAATTAATTTTTTTTGGTAATTAATTTTTGTAAATAAAAATTAAACTATTCCACTTAAAATGTATCATTTTGATGGAAAATTTATATCTTTGATTAATTTTGGACCTATTTCGTTGAAAATGTATTACTTTAGTTAAAAATATATCTCTATTTGTTGAAAAGTTTACTATTTTATTGAAAATTCTTTTTCTTTTCATTAAAATGTAATTTTTTTGTTTGAAAATTTAACTTTTCCGTTTTTTTGTTGAAAATTGATCTTTTTTGGTACAAAATTTCTTAGTTGAAAATTCAACTATGTGGATGAAAAATTATCTCGTTGATTGAAAATTAATTTTTTAATGGTAATTATTTTTTTAAATCAAAATTAAACTCTTCCACTTAAGATTCATCATTTTGATTGAAAATTTATCTCTTTGGTTTAAAGTTGAAAAAAGTTGAAAATTTAACTCATTTTTTTGAAAAGTTCCCTATTTTAATGAGAATTCTTTTTCTTTTTATTCAAAAGTAATTTTTCTGTGCAAAAATGTAATTTTCCGTTTTTTGTTGTTGAAAATTGATCTTTTTTAGTGGAAAATTCGTTGTTTTTTGTGGGAAATTAATTTTTCAACTGAAAAATTAAACTATTCAAGTAGAAGATTTATCTAGTTGAAAATCTATATCTGCTTGTTTAAGACTTCACTATTTTATTGAAAATTTTTTTTCTTTTTATTAAAAAGTAATTTTTTTCTGTCAAAATTTTTCCGTTTTTTTGTTGAAAATCGATCTTTTTTTAGTAGAAAATTCGTTGTTTTTTGTTGAAAATTAATTTTTTAATTGTAAAATTAAACTATTCTACTTGAAGATTTATCATTTTAGTTGGAAAATTATATATTCATTTGTTAAAAAGTTTACTATTTTACTGAGAATTCTTTTTCTTCTTATCAAAAAATAATTTTTTTGTGTGAAAATTTAACTTTTCTGTTGTTTGTTGAAAATTGATCTTTTCTTTTTAAAAATTGGTCTTTTTCGGTGCCAAATTTCTTGATTGAAAATTCATCTCGTTCATTAAAAATTAATTTTTTATTGGTAATTAATTTTTTAAATAATAATTAAACTATTCCACTTTTTTCAATTTGATAGAAAATTTATCTCTTTTGTTTAAAGTTGGAAAAAGTTGAAAACTTATCGCTTTATTTATTGAAAAGTTTACTTTTTTATTGAGAATTCTTTTTCTTTGCTTTAAAAAGTAGTTTTTTCTGTGAAAATTTAACTTTTCCGTTTTTTGTTGAAAATTAAATTTTTTGTAGTGAAATTGTAACATTTCCATTTTTTTCTGAAAATTTATCTTTTCTTTCTGAAGATTGGTCTTTTTTGGTATAAAATTTCTTGGTCGAAAAATCATCTCTTTGATTGAAAATTAATTTTTTATTGGTAATTCATTTTTTAAATAAAACTTAAACTTTTCCACTTAAGATTCATTATTTTTATTGACAATTTATCTCTTTGGTTTAAATTTGGTAAAAGTTTAAAATTTATCTCCCTTTTTTCGAAAAGTTCACTATATTATTAAGAATTCTTTTTCTTTTTATTAAAAAATAATTTCTTTGTGTAAAAATTTAACTTTTCCGTTTTTTGTTCAAAATTGATATTTTTTTAGTAGAAAATTCGTTGTTTTTTTGTTGGAAATTAATTTTTCAATTGAAAAATTAAACTATTCCAGTTGAAGATTCATCATTTTAGTTGAAAATTTCTATATTCATTTGTTGAAAACTTCACTATTTGATTGAAAATTCGTTTTCTTTTTGTTGAAAATTAACTTTTTTGTATAACTAAAATAGTAAATTTTCCGTTTTTTGCTGAAAATTGATTTTTTCTTATTGAAAATTGGTCTTTTTAGTACAGAATTACTTGGTTGAAAATTCAAATGTTTGGCTGAAATTTCATCTCTTTCATTGAAACTTAATTTTTTTATTGTTAATTAATTTTTTAAATAAAAATTAAACTATTACCCTTAATATTCATCATTTTTATTGAAAATTCATATCTTTGGTTTAAAGTTGAAAAAAGTTGAAAATTTGTCTCCTTATTTTTAAAAAGTTCACTATTTTATTGAAAATTCTTTTTCTTTTTATTAAAAAGTAATTTTTTGTGTGAAAATTTAACTTTTTAATTTTTTTTTTGAAAACTGATCTTTTTTAGTAGAAAATTCGTTAATTTTTTTGTTGAAAATTAATTTTTGAACTGAACAATGAGACTATTCCAGTTGAAGATTCATCATTTTAATTAAAAATCTATCTTTTTTTTGTTTAAAAGTGCAATATTTTATTGGAAATTCTTTTTCTTTTTGTTGAAAATTAATTTTTTTGTAGTGAAATAGTAACTTTTCTTTTTTTTTTTTGCTGAAAATTTATCTTTTTTATTAGAAAATTCCATGTCTTTTGTTGTTACTATTCCACTTAAAATTCATCATTTTGATTGACAATTTATATCTTTGGTTTAAAGTTGACCTATTTCATTGAAAATGTATTACTTTAGTTAAAATTTTATCTCTATTTTTTGAAAAGTTTACTATTTTATTAAAAATTCTTTTTCTTTTTATTAAGAAGTAATTTTTTGTGTGAAAATTTAACTTTTCTTTTTTTTTTTGAAAATTGGTCTTTTTTTGCGCAAAATTTCTTGGTTCAAAATTCAACTATTTGGCTGAAAATTCATCTCTTTGATTGAAAATTAATCTTTTTTTTGGTAATTAATTTTTCAACTAAAAATTAAAATATTCCACTTAACATTCATCATTTTGATTGAAAATTTTTGTCTTATTTGGTTCCAAGTTGACCTATTTCGTTTTTTGAGAATTCTTTTTCTTTTTATTAAAAAGTATTTTTTGGTTTGAAAGTTTAACATTTCCGTTTTTTGTTGAAAATTGATATTTTTTAGTGGAAAATTCGTTTTTTTGTACCAAATTTCTCGGTTCAAAAATTAACTTTTTGGTTAAAAATTAAACTATTTTGTTAAAGATTTTCTTATTATGTTGAAAATTTAATTATTTTGTTACAAATTCACTTTTTTAGGTGAAAATGTAACTATTTTGACAAAAATTCAACTGCTAAGTATTGTTTCTTTTCATTTTTTTTAAACAAGGGTTAAACCATTGTGTTCCAAATTAATTTTTCTTGTGTAGTTTTATAATTTTTTTTTAAATTTATATGGTTGGATTAAAAATTGGACTATTTACTGATTATTTTAATTTTTTTAAATTCACCTTTTTTGTTTGAAGAAACCACTATATTGTTCGAAATTAACTTTTGAATTAAAAATTTATATTTTCGGATTAAAAAATTAACTGTTTTACAAAAAATATATCTTTTTGATTGACAAATTAATCTTCTGGGTTAAAAGTTTAACAACTTTCGTGTAAAATTTAATTTTTGAAAACAGATTCATCATCTTAGTTAAAAACTCATCTTTGGCGGAAAATTTGACTATTTTTTTGAAAATTATTTTTCCTCAGGAAAATTAATTTCTGTACAAAAAAAGTGACGTCCTCACTTTTGATGAAAAATGAATCTTACTTTTTTTAGTTGAAAATTAAACTATCTGGTTAAATATTAAATTATTTTCTTCAAAATTTAATAAATTTTTTTAAAAATTCAACACTGGTTGAAAATTTAATCATTTTTTAGAAATTCGCCTTTTTTTAATAATTTCAACATTAAGTTAAAAATGTATCTTTTTTATGTGAAAATTCAAATGTTTGTTTAAAAATTAATTTTTATTTTGTCAACAGATAGTCTCTTCTGCTAGAAAATTAACCTTTTTTGTTTAAAATTCCATTTTTTTTGTTGAGAATTCAACTATTTGTTTAAAAATTATACTACTTCTTTCAAAATTTAAATATTTTGTTGAAAACTCCACACTTGGGTTCAAAATTTAACTATTTTCTAGAAATAAGCCTTTTCATTTAAAAAGTTTTAATATTTGTTTTAATTTTTCATCATTAAAAAATCTTTTTTATTTCAATGAAATTATTTTTTATTCGAAATTAAAATCTTTTTGCTTTAAAGGTAAAAAATTCGGATACAAATTTGATCTATTTTTTTAAAAGTTTAATTAGTTTACAAATGTAACTAATTATTTAAAAATATTTTTTTTAAATAAAAATGCAACTGTTTTTTGTTGAAGTTTAATCTTTTCTGTTTGGCAATTCGAATATTTGCATTAAAAATATATTTTTTTGTTTGAAAGTTTAACTGTCTTCTGAAAAATAAAATTGTTTAGTTAAGAATGCAACTATTTTTGGTTGACAGTAAATTTTTTTTGTTAATAATTTTTTCAATTTAAAAAAATTTATAGCTCGTCCCGAGGTTTAAGCTCTGGAATAAAATTACTTATTTTTTTGCGTAAATAAAAAAGGAATGAAGGTATTCGCTTATCTCTGAAACACGCAAGCCTCGCGAATTTTTTATATCTAAAAATAACTGCTCATTTATTTGTAAGTTTTATCTTTTAATTAAATGATATATTATGTTTGAATTAAAAATAAATTTATTTAAAAATTGTATAAAATTCAGAAATACTTCAACTAAAAATAAATTTCTTTGTCACCTGAAAACTATTTTCTTACATACAGCGCGTGTTTGAGACAAGTGCCAAAAGTAAACACTCTTTCTCGCCTTGATAAAAATGTCTTTGTTTTCAATTTTCCAGAAAATTTCACATTCAGAGAAATTAATTGACGCAAATTTCAAATAATTAAAAAAATGTATTTTTAATTATTTAAATAATAATAAAATACCTTCATAAGAGTTGGTTTACAAAGATCTTGCAAAATATTTGTTCAAATTCAATCGAATAATTAATTGTTATTAAATTAGCAATTACAGATGAGGAATTTTTTCTAAACTAAAATTAATGATTTTCAAAAAGAGGTACTTGGATTAAATTAAATAATATGAACCAATTTAAAAATAGATTTAGATGAAGATATTTTGGTTTATTAGTTTAAAATAAATATATCATAAAAAAACAGTTTTTTTGTACTGCTTTCAACATAATAAACCAGTTAAGTTAGTTAATCTATACAAAAAATTCGTAGTATTTTTTAATGAAAAAGAAAATTAAAAAATAATTTATTTATTTTTATTTTTTATTCAGACTTAAGATTAAGTTTTTTATCGCAATCCGCAGCTGAGATTGTTTATATTTGTTTTTTTCTTCAGCATTGATATTTCTTTAAATTAGTATTTTTTATTTTTTTGTTATTCAAACTGGAGATTAAGTTTTTAAAATTAGTATTGGATATTATTTATTTTTTATTCAGACTTAAGGTTACATTTTGTATCGCAATCCGCAGCTGAGATTATTTATAATTTTTCCTTTGTTCAGCATTGATATTTTTTGAAATTAGTATTGTTTATTATTTCTTTTTTATTTAAGTCAGTTAAGTCAGTAAATCTATACAAAAATTCGTAGTATTTTTTTAATGAAAAAGAACATTTAAAAATAATTTTCTGAATTCGCAGAACTTGACGTAAATCTTTGTAAAATTTGGACCAGATTCAAGACATTTCTTTGTGTTTAAGTGAAAAATTAAAATTATTTTAGATAGTTTGTGTTTTTTAAGACGTCGAGTAATAAAAAATATTGTGTTTAAAACATGAATAGTTATAACATAGCAATATCATTTATAATTTTATTCAATATCTTATAACCAACATTTTACGAGTGACAAAATTTTATTTTAATTTTATTTAAAATTTTAGCTTAGGAATAACTTTCCTTAGTATCGATATTTCTTGAAATTAGTATTTTTTATTTTTTTGTTATTCAAACTGTAGATTAAAGTTTTTAGCTGAGATTGTTTATATTTGTTCTTTTCTTTAGCATTGATATATCTTGAAATTAGTATTGGCTATTATTTCTTTTTTATTTAGACTGAAGGTTACATTTTTTATCAAAATCCGCAGCTGAGCTCCAATTTGTTCTTTTCTTCAGCATTGGTAGTTCTTGTAATTAGTATTGGTTATTATTTCTTTTTTATTCAGACTTAAGATTACATTATTTATCGGAATCCGCAGCTGAACCTATTCCAATTTGTTCTTTTCTCCAGCATTGATATATCTTGAAATTAGTATTGGTTATTATTTCTTGTTTATTTAGACTTAAGAATAAAATTTTTATCAA
>JAAAKG020099771.1:0-15938 GCA_010014905.2 Druon quercuslanigerum | reverse complement strand
GGTGCCTTCCCGCCCCCACGGGACTTGGAAAAGGGGGAGGTATGTGACCTGCATTATTTCTATAACCTGTCACAGGGCTGCCTTCTCCCTTTTCCAAGTCCCGTGGGGGGCGGGAAGGCACCCCTGTGATAGGTTATAGAAATAATGTGGGTCACCTCATTATGATATATGTGGCATAATGCTAATTTTTACGATTAGAAAATAACATTATCCAGTCTTGATTTTCCATATCCACACATAGTCCGGAAAATTCTTTAAAAAGTGTTATCATAATTTATAGTGTAAAAGCATTCGTGAAAAATTTTTTTTCTTATAAAATCATGAAAATAAAGCAAGACCATCTTTTGACCTCTAAAAATGACTATTTAAATTTTCTGACCTGAACATTTTTATTTTCTATAAAGCTACAAGAATGGAGAAGATTTTACTGAAAAAATCATCAAATATTACGTTTTAGAAAGTTTGTCTCATATACTATATTTTTTAGACCAATTGAAAGACATACAATATTTATAATTTCTACGAAACGCATATTGTGAATGAAATGCATCCATATGAACATCGATTCAAGCGTGAAAGTAAATTTTCTTTGTTTCCACCATCTTTAAATCTGAAAAAATAATTTTTTGCTAAAATCGTAAATAACTTTTAGTTTACCTCATTTCTGCTGCGATGGTAACCTTTTTATTTTAAAGGTTTCAAAGAAATTTATCACATTATTTTTCGATTTTCAATTGAATTAGTTCATGGAAAACAAATTCTTTATATAAAAGCGAACGTCACAAAATCATGATTTAAAAAAAATTGGACCTTTTACATGTTTAAGGAAATACGCAATTACCTGTTTTTTTAAAGATTGTATTACATCATAGCCACGGGCTACGTCAAGAGTCTGATTAGATGAGGATGTGATGAGTTAATTTAAATCGATGCTTGAAACCTCCTGCGATGATGTTGTAGGTACACAATTACGAGCTCGTCCCGTACGGCTGCCATACTTAAACAGTGGCCGCCAGCATTGGAGGTGACAACCGTCATCTCTGGATGCTTTCCTAGAGCTACCATCTGTCACTCCACAGGTTTTTAGCCGGTTTCTTCCTGATGGTCGAGAATGTTTCTTACAATGTGATAGGTGTTTAACGAAACCGCCTTCTGAGCTGTAGCTAATACCATACTGACTCCTCAATGTTGAAGATGACCAGTGCCTCTCGCGTGCAGATTGCCTGTAGCCGAAATCACAACAGGATGAATAGATGCATGATTCACATTCCTCCATACGGCCTTTAGTTCATGCTTTAACTCGCTATACTGATGGATCTTGGTTGTATAGGTTGACTGCAATTTTCGGTTAAATAGACAAGCAATATCGATGATGTATACTCGACCAACTTTTTTTCTCACATCACGATGTCAGGTCGATTTGCTCGGATCCGTCTGGATAGTAACATACCAATATAAGATGTAATCTTCGTTTCTTTAAACGGGTAATGTAATGTCTTTATAGAAAGGCATCCATTCTGTCCAGAGTCGTGGGTTTAGGGCAAGTTCTTGATGTATAATTCCAGCTACATCGTTATGTCTGTGCGTATATTCTCTCTGAGCCATTATGCGGTAACCATCAATAATGAGCTCAATAGATTCATTGCTATCTCAATATAATCGGCACCAGTTAACCACGTCTTGATGTAACACGTGTTTGGGATAACTTTTGGTGCCGAAAACCTTGTGCTGTATCGCAATGACGAATCCTTCCGTTTCTGGATACAGAAAACCCTCTATCTCAGCCAAAGATTGGATGCCTCACTATCCACCATATGGTATATATGGTCTCTATTGGATTTCTAATTGCTCTATGGTTTTTGCCCTGATGTTCAAGGTCTCCTCTATAGACAAATTCAAGGAAAGGTAGTCAAGATCCGCTTTACAGCTGTTGCTGTAAAGCGCAGCAACTCATTCTCTGTTGAAATAGTCGGGAAATAATCGGAAATAATTTGTGACTAAGGCAGTTTTTTGACATCTATAGGTCATGATACAACTAACCTTTCAAACGCTGAATTAAGGTAGTGTATTCGGTGTTTCGCTATTTCTACGCGAAGTCGGTGTTAGACAGTCGTTAGGCTTGTCTTAACTATCGTATGCTGAATACCCTTAGATTCAAGAATACCCAGATATTAATATGACTCGCCCACAGCCTTGCCTTGGTGTCATTTTCGTATTCCTTCTTTACCTACATGGTCCCTGATTCTTCTCTGGTTAAATGTACTGTTCTGAATTTATGTAGTCCGAAACTCATGTGGACATTATTAGAAAACTGATTTATGACATCGATTACTCGCTGCAGTTTCTGGGCTGAACTGGCGTACAGCTGCAGGTCAGCCATGTACAGAAGATGGGTCACATCATCATGACTCAATGTTTTCAACGCTAAATTGAAACATAGTGCACTGACGGAGTCTCCTTAAAGTATACCCGACGCAATGCATATTGATATAGTTATCCTTCGTTGTCCATGGTCAAAATACTTGATTCTTTTACCCCAGAGCCTCATCCTATGACTTAGAAAGTTAACAATGCGTTGGCAGAACTTGTATAGTTTTAAGTTTTCAAGCAAATAGACATGCGGCACGGAAGGAAAAGCCTGCTTATAGTTCATGCATGCCATGTATGAGTTACTTTGATGCTTACGAGCTTAAGTTATGGCAACAGCGTCTATAGTAACTAGATCTTTACAGCCTCGCGAATGTTTACAACATCCTTTTTGTTCTTCAGTAAGAATGTCGTTTTCGTCGCAATAAGAATATACCTGATCTGCGATGATAGCTTTGAGATATTTATAAATTGTTGGAAGACAAGACATCAGCCTAAATTCAGATGGATTTTGGGCGTCCCGTTTTTTAGGTTATGAGATCTGGGTGTTCAAAGATCTTCTAAAAACAACTTGCCTACGCATGATGCACACACGTCTTGTACTTGTACCAGAAGTTGTGCACCATGTTCGGACCTGGTGCTTTCCAACGTTTCGTTTTTGTCGCCTTAATGCACTACTTTTCTTATACCGACGCAGTCTGGCAGAAAGAACTTCAAGTTTCTACTGTTGGGAGTCCATAATCTCATCCAATATTGATGGTGTTAATGTGTCGATGTGCCGAGAGAGGATGATTTTAGCAACATGGTTTATCAGCTTTCTGGTTGTCTTTCCTTTTTTATATTAAATTAATCGACATAATTTGCACGTTACATAGCTGACATCCATATCCAACGTGACCTTCCATGCAGGATCTCGATTCCTTGCTAGGACAAAAATACTACATTTGCAGACCTAGCTCTGCGGCCCAACGTTCTAACGGTTGCATCAGCGTAGTCGTAGAGTGAGATGGTAGTCCTGTTTTGAAAATATTCGCGCTATTGCGTAACCTGAGAGTCACATAACCGACGAACATCCAGGTTCCCCCGCCTCCAAGCTTGACTGGCAGTACCAATCTTTCCAGAACTGTCCTTATATGGTGCATTCGGTGCTCAGACATTTTCACGCGGATGATTCTGTTAAGCCTCTCGAGACCAGACATGGACCAGTTGATCAGACCAAATGAGTATGTTGGGAAAGGAATGGCATAGGTGTTAATTGCATTTGCGACGTTCCTTGCATTAAGGCCAGACGCCAGCATCAGACTAAGGTGACCCGAAAAAGCAGTCTCAAGTGCCTTTTTAATTGCAGAGTGGAGCGGACACCTCGCCTGCAATTTGCCAAGGTACCTGTACGACTCTTCATCAGTCATCGTCTCAATCAGAGCATGTTCGTCCGATTACAGCGAAGAACTTATCTCTCCGTGTGACAAATGTAGTTTTCTGCATTTGCCCAGACCCAGAGATATCCTGATGTCATAGGAGAACTGCAGTAAAATGTTGAGTAAGCAGTTCAGCTTCGACCCTGAGCTTGCATAAACCTTTATGTCGTCCACGTACAGGAGGTGATTGACCTGACACTCATTTACGCCCACCCACACGCTAAACAAAACCATAGTGCGCTTAATGAATCACCTTGGAAGATTCCTCGTTTAATGAGCAAGGACTGGGTATCCCTTATCACCCCACGACTAAAACATTTAATCCTTGTGCACCATGAGTGCATAGCGTGATCCAAAAATCGGATGACGCTCGGACAGACCTTGTCAGAAAACCTTCTGTTCTTCAGAGAGGACGCTGTTCTCCTCACAATATTTATAGAGGAAATTAGAAACGATATCCGTGAGACACTTATAGAGGGTCGAGAGGCAGGTGATTGGCCGGTAATCACTAGAACTACTGTCACATAAATTTTTGGGTATCATATACATACATACGTTAAGCCCTCCGTCATAAAAGAGGGTAAGTAGAATGGGTTCTCCAAGGTGTTTTGAAGGGTCTCAGTAAGAGCGAAGTTCAAAACCTCCAGGTATTTATAACAGAAGCTGTGCATCCCATCCACACCCGTTGCTTTCCAGTTCTTAGCCCTCTTTAGGATATGAGTTACATCGGAGGCTAAGATGAATAGAGTATTCATCCCAGGCAACAGCGCAACTCTTTCCCTTTCTAGACAAAGCTACGTCATGTTCAGTTGACTTGACTATGAGTACCTTAGATGCTTGGCCAATATCTAGCCATTTCCTCGGCCCTAGGTGTTTTGCAATAAATTTGAGTCTTGTTTTTGGCATCTGTTAGTCCGGGATAGAAATGTTTTGCGTCTGCCAACAAATTCCTATAGTCATTCCTTCTCGTGATTATCTTCGTAAATCGTCGCAGTCGCGCTGACAGGACAATGAGTCTGTTTAAGGTAGGCAATCTCGTCGTCCAAGTTCGCAAATGTTCTTGAACAGATGTTATGTGGGCGAAGGATCATCTCCACACGACGAGTCAGTCTCTGAGACCGATTGCCCTTTCGCAATTGGCACAGTCGTCCCAGTTTTGATCCTATTTTACTAATCTCGCCTTGAAGTCGAAACTTCCATGGAGGATCTAACATTTTTCATGGGGCATAGTTGTTAGTAGCCCTGTCTGTAAGCTTATTCTCATCATCCTGGCACACGCGACCGCAGCGCAATACGCAAGAGTCTGCATTTTCAGCAAATTCATACCATGCTGCAAGAACAGAGACAATATCTCGGTGTTCAATCGGCAGACTAACCGGAAGGTCCATTTCCGCTCTAAATTTCGGCAAACCGTTTCTTATTGATGGCTGCTGATCTCCCAACTCTAGGATGGCATCAGTGAAGCACGTCGTGATACGCAGGCTTTCCTCATCGAGTTCTTCAACGAGTTCAGCAGAAGCAGGGTGGGCTCCAGCGGCTGTAAGCCTAACAACTGTCTACCATGTGACAGTCGCTCCACTACATCCCCTAGATCCAGCTCCCCTTCGTCTATAGCGTCACGTGCCACGGCTATATGAACCTCCTCTTCTATCGCATCTTCTAGGTGCGCTACAGGTGCTGCTAGTTGTTCTTTCACCTGTTACTTAATGAATCTTAATTGATCAGCCAGATGTTGTTTAGTCACCTTATGGGCTAGTTCGGGATGAAGGCCCATGAAAACAAGATGTTGTTCACTTCCGACAGGAGGTATTTTGGAGGATCCTGGACACATTCCTGTACATGGACCTACACACGAATTTGTACAGGTAATCTTGACCGTTCCTGCAAAGAGATTTGATGACGAAAACTGTACACGATCCTGCAAATGAACCTGTATTCAGGCTAATCTTTAAATGATCCTGTATAGGTTCTTTTACAAAGAGATTTAAGATTGGGTTCACGAACAAGAACTTGCTCAGGATCCTATACATAAAAATGCATTATCGCTCTAAGCGACATGAGTTTTCGCCATGGCTTTCCATAAATAAACCTATACATGTTTTTGTACAGGATCATCATTAAGTTTAATTTCATGGCTTTCTGTAAGGGATCCTATGCGCGTTTCTGTTTATTAACCTACGCCTTAATTTTTTTTTGCTAAACAACCTGTACTGGAACCTATACTTAACCGTTCAAAGGTTCCTTTTTACGATGCAGGATGATGCTCTGTTTCCTTTGCCAAATTCCTGTACAGCAATATACAAAACACTGTTTAAAAAGAGCGAAGGGATCGATCGTAAAATCGTCAATAAGTCATTTAGGCCATCGTTTTATGATCAGGACTGTTTTAAAATGTTGAAATAACATAAGAATGTATCATGATTTTTGCGAATGGCAACGGCACAATCTACACTGGCAAACAGTACTGAAGTTATTTTTGCATAGATTCTGACACAACCTTTGGTGATGCCTTCGGTATTATGTAGATAGAAGCAGCGACACCGCGGATGTGGATTGGTTCAACGAAATCATTTCGTTGGTATTCCAATCAGCGCAGATTTTTATATCCATAATTATCTTATATACTTTTTCAATTTAGGTGTTTCTAGCAGAACTGATCCATGGTAAGTTGATCTCGTTGATGCTGATATCTCTATATTTGAATAAGTGAAATTTTTATGCTGTTTATCTGCGCAAATCCTTATTTATTTGATTCAGCCACAACTTAGTTACTGACCCAAATTTAAGGAGAATTATCTGAAAAAATTGACAATCAGTAAAACATCGGATAGATAAGCCCGTGTGGAAATTTCCCTAGTAGGCCCTAACAATATTAGGGCTTTGTTAGGGGCCCTAACAGTTTAACCTTATTAGGGTGCCCTTCATCAGCACGTTTTGTGGTCCGAATATGGCAACCCTTTTAATTAAGATGACTTCCGTAATAAGCCCCCTATTGTGGCCCTGGACAGGATCGCTTTCGGCCCTAATTAATTTAAATTATTCAAACATTTTTTTAAATATGAAACAAAATAATTGAAGAATCTGACAAGCTAACGCTTCACGTGGCGTAATTGGGAGGTTTGAAATGCTCGATATATGCCGGACCTGAACTCATTCGTTCTAACTGTGCACGTGTGCATGCATGCTCTGCGTTAACACCACGTAAACGCACACAAACTCTTCGACCATTTTTGGAAAATTTTGAACCATTTTAAAAGTTTCAGTAAATTATTGTTCTCATATTAAATTGATGGCGGTAACTACTCAAATTAAAATGAAATTTTTAGCAGATTAGCAAAAAAGAATGCTGTAAATGACGTTTATAGGTAAGGTCATTGTGTCCTACGCGTGCCACGTGTGAAAAATTATGTTTATATTATTCATCTTTAATAATATGAATCGTAGATTATTTCGTGCGAATTATTTAAAATGATTTTATTTATTTATTTTTTTAAAAAGAAAAGTGAACCAATTTTTGAAGCATATGTGAAGGCGCGTGAAAATTCGTTCACAAAAATCATTTGCTACATATTTTTTATATTTTTAAACAGTGCCGTAATTTCTTTTTATACATAAAGTATATTTTGTATCACTATCTACAAATCAGATACCTGAAACTATCAATTTCATAGAAAAGTGCACATCAATTTAAAAATCTAGACTTAAGCTATAGATAAATACGTCACGTGACAATAATAAAGGCCATTAATTATGAAGATAATTAATTCGGAGATAATAAGGATTCTTGTTAGGGCCCTCAACAAATTTCCTTTGACGGCCCCCAACAATTTTGCGTAAGCAAACTGATACGGTCCCTAACAATTTGCCTCATGCGGACCCTAACAATAATAGAAAAACCCCATCAGGCCCTCAACAATACCCCATCAAGATTTCTACGCGGGAGGCAGCTTACTTAATAGTTTTAGCAACTTGGGTATATTCACTAACGTCCCAAGGGGCTTTAATTTACCCATACTTTAAAAATGATGAAGAAGCCCAAATGTTTCTTGAAAATGACTTGCAAAAGAAAAATAAAGAAAACACAGTTTATACCATGATAAAACTTTCTTTATTTTAATTATACATATGTCAAAAATAAATTTCAATATATTAATCTCTTGTAACGTAATTGTAGTGCTATCTCTTGTAATTTACATAGTAGGGAGTTTTATTTTACCTTAAATTGCTTGTGAAATTTCAGAAAACACAATGGTGTAATAATTGACTATGAGAAACTTAAAATTTGTGTTAATACGGAGTCACAGCAAGAGCTTTTTTATAAATTCTCGCTTCAACACGTCCATTAATCGGACTCCTAGCAATATAAGTTAAAAAATACTATAGCTTACATTTTCTAAACAAACTAAACCAAAATATAACTCTTCGCTACGTAAATTGCGATTTTTTACCTATGTATATTCAGAACACAAAAACATTGAGTTAATTTTTCTCTTAATTTATATCTTTTTTATTTAAAAAATATCACCATTTAAAGTCAAGCCACGGCTGGAAGGTGTTTTATATCTTAAATTTGAAAAATTGAATGTTAAATTTATAAATTGTCCTTTTTAATCAGAGAAATCATATAAAACCTTATGCGGTATGAGAAACATTGTTGCTTTTTAATACTGTTGCGTACGGAAAAAAACTGATTATAAGACTCAATATCTATACTTTTAAGTACAGGACAATGATCTAGATATTTAGGTGCAATATCTTGGTATTAAAATTGAATATCCCGATATTAAGGTTTAATATCTGAATATTTTGATATTCGGAGTTTTCATTACCTGAATATTGAATTTTAATACGAAGATATTTCAGTTTGATATGTGGGTAGTTTTCCGATAGTTAAAAATCCAGATTTTAAATCTAAATACCCATTGTTCTCCGTGTGCGTTTAAATTAAAACGTTTAAATGATCTAATAAATTATTGAAAATTTTTTATATGTTTCATGGCAATGCCTTAAGTGGAAAATTAGTATTTAAAAGAATGTAATCACCATAAAAACTTCCATTTAAAAAAATTAGGCTGTGTTAGCTTTTTACACTTGAAATGGGAATTTTTAATAAAAAATGATTCAATTTCAAAAATTATAAGTATTTCAACAAAATAATTATATTAGAGGTAATAAGAGAATTAAATCTGCACTTTACATTTTTACTTATAATATATTTACAATAGGTGAAGATATTTACTAAATTAAAAATCAATTTTCCGTATTCACACATTAAACACTTAGGAAATGCTGATATAAATCTAAGAAGTCAAACATTATTACGGTATTAATAAATAATCCACAAATTAATATTTTGCAGCGTTTGGATGCCAGGAGCAGACAATTTTTATTAATGATTACACAAAAAATATGGATTTAGAAATTTGAGATATAATCGATACAATTGAAAGAGCTATTGCAAGTTACTGAAATCGATTTCAAATCTAATAGCAATAATCCTATTCATCATTATGGATTTCACGATTCATTTGGTCTAAAATGTTTCTAGTCGTAGCTCTCCTTAAGATCAACGAGGATATGCTTAACAAGATTATGCTCTTCAAGGATAGTTTAACTTTTATTAAAGGTCTACTTCTATTTCAGGAACATTTCATAATAATGGTCGAAATTAAAGGAACGACACATTGAGCAAATAATCCCTATTTTCAGAAGTGGAAGCATGTTTTCCGTTCAGTCTTCAGCAAGGTACACTATTACAATCCGTTTGCGATAACGATAACCAAAAGTAGGTACCTACTCTTAAAATATTCGGCAATTTACAGAGAAGCTGAATGATTGAATAGATACAAAATGAAGGTACGTCTTTATGACTCACCAGCTTTTAGGTACGTAAGACGCAACAGGAATGTTCTCACTCAACCGCGAGGTTCAAATGTACTGATGTAAAAAGTTTTGTCCTGCAAGATGAATTTTAAGATGGTCTTGTCTCCATCCATAGCAGAGAATTTTAATTTTGGAACGAGAACCTGCAGCAAAGTCCGCTAAACTGGAGCGCTGTACAACGTTTCTAACAGATAAATCCAACATATTCAATGAACTATGAATTTCAAGAGTACATTGTTGCTGTGCCGACTTTAAGAAACATAACTGGTTCATACTTTAACCCCTAGAAATCAGCATTACCAATTTTGTTAATCGGTCTGATCACATTCATCGTGCATATATTCGAGATCAAACTTAATTTCGAAACTGCTTTCCGACGATGACTCCACATTCTGCAGTCTCTTTTTAAAGCTCCAGTCATTGAAACTTCATCAAATTTAATAGAAAGGATCTTATTCGGTTGCTTTCGGATTACTGGAATGACCTATGTACCCCTTATCTGTTTGTCCTTGATTGAGGTGACGATCAGAATCAATTTAAAAGTAAATATTAACGACTTGTATGACCTAAATCAATCTAGAATTATGCCCATGATTCATGTACAAATAAACAGATCCTTCTTTGGAAATAGCAAGAGAGTTTTTTGTCCATTACTGACGAAGAGTATAGTAAAATCATCAATAACTGTATGGAGATGGAACTTTCCACAACATATGTGGGTCGATTCGATGAAATAATTGCTTTGGTGCAACAGTCTGGACTCTACCAAAATTATTTAGCCAGATTATTTAGCCAGACGAAAGCTGAATTCGCAAGGAATATAATTTCAGATTCTTGTCTGCATGATTACTGGGTATACAGTTTTGACCTTGAATTGCAGTGCAGAATTGGTCCGTGGAAATGAAATATTTTTTAAGTGAATCTGTGATAGGTTATAAACTTTTATTATTATTATTATCATTATTATTATTGCACCATTAAGCCGTTTACCTTTCTGGGTAGGCATGACTGACTCGGTGGGGAAGGGAATAGTGTGAGGAAGGGGTTATAGAATTTTTAGATTGATCTAGAATTCTCGTGTTATTCCGAAAGACTGCTCCGATCCAGGTTGCTGATCTATCTCTCTAGCAATCATATTTTTTCATGCATTTTTTCATGCAGGCTCTCGTGTTTCTATGGCTTCTTATGTCCCTTCTAGCTAGGGTCTCATTCGCACATTCTAACAATTCTTTTCGCGGTTTGCCTCAAAAATATAAATAGAATTGAGCGAGGAAGCCAATTCTTAGAACAGTCTTGCAAATAAATACATTTCATGGATCTGGTTTTCTTAGGAAGAAAGAAACACATTTTCTGAGTTTATTTTTTAATTACCGTTTTTAAATATATGTCTGGACTTTCGATTGACAAAAATTAATTTTGAAACATCAGATTGCTAGTTTCTTTTTTCTCAAAACTTTCCTCACAATTTGTAACATTTAGACAAATAAATATAAAATATATCATTTTATTAATTACAAGTATGAGTTCTTTTTTTTCATCCCCTGATTTATATTTCCAGAATTTACTTGGTTTCATTCACTGTTTAATGATTCCGCAAAGTCATGTCGTTAGAAAGAAGTAGATTAATTTTCAGAAAACCTGATTCCACAAGTCTTTCGAAGTCGGCTTGCCATTGACAGGCTGCACGAGCGAAGAAGTTTCTTTCATGTGGCGTTTATATCGAAAAGTCAAACGACGCGACGTCTGCTCTTCTTCACTGACGCCTCGATATTCTTCAGACTTCCATAGAGGGATTTTTTTTTTATTTTGCTATACCTATAAGGGTAGCAGTACACTCTAATGGTGGCGATAGGTTCTTCTGCGGAAAGTAGGAAAAGGCCGGATGCTCTGGCGGCACTGCAGCGCCGCTTTTTTAAGAGCCGCGGAACCTGTTCATGAAGCTATTATGAAGCCATCCTCAAGGATTAATTGGAAATCTTGATAATGTTTCTGCACGAAGAATTAAGTATTAGGTGCACCTCGATACTAAGCCCACATTCTTTCCGATCCTCTTATATGGCCTGAGTTCAACTTCAAAGATTCTTTATCCAAACCTTGGAAACTTAACACATTTTTGCAATAAAAAACATTCGTTCTCCAACAAACGATCTTAAAGAACCATTAAACCTTAAACAATTATTTGGTCTCAAAGATTCTATGCAAACATTTGACCACAAAGATTTGAAATGTAACAAATAAACATTTAATCTTAAACAGTCGCCTTCAAATAAAACATGTACCTCAATCAAAAGTTCGTCTTCAAACTTCATACTTAAATATTCAATCTTAGATGAACTTTTAAACTCCAACAAATTTTTAAACTCAAACAAACCTTTAACCCTATATAAATATTCAATATGAAATAAATATTTTACCTCAAAAAATATTTAATCTCTAAAAGGCCGGCCTTACACGAAAATTTCACCTCAAATAAACGTTTGATTCAAATTACTACTTAATTTCTTGATGTACATACAAAGGGTAAGAGTTTTCCTTAATTTATATATTTTTAAACATTTTTAGGGAAACTTTTCTAGAGTTAAACTCAATATTTCAAAATGTTCACTTTGCTAAAAAAACTTATAATTTTCACAAGTGCATGCGATCTCAAACAAACATGTGACCGCAAATAAGCATTCGACTTCCAACAAAATATTGCTCTCAACCACTAGATCTCAAAAAACCGACCTCAAAGAAACATTTGAGCTAAAATAAAAGACTTCAAATATACATTTGTTCTCAAAAATTCGATCTGCAACCGCTTGACCTTGAGCATTCGTTCAATATATCAGCGTATTTCAAAAGCATAACAGTAAAAGCATAACTGAAACAAAGAACCGTATTTTTATTCGAAAGCATTTTACACCTTATGACATAGATATTCCGTTTTCATCAGGCGAACATTTTGCACATTAGTTCAGATTGCTGGCGCAAATAAATAAAATAAATATTTCGCAAATCTTTAGAATGTAAATTGTCCAAACTCGTTGGCAAGGAGAGATTTTGATTCTACAATGCCTTGAAATTGAATCGGTGATCATACTTTAAACAGCAAATTATGTATGACAGTCAAAATTTTTTCCTTGAAAAACATAACAAAATGTCAAAATGTTTTCTTAAGTGACATTTTAAAAAGCTTTTTCTCCCGTAAATGATGATATTACTTGTAATGGTACTTGACCATTTATTGGAATATGGATAGATACAGTAAACCAAAGACTGGAGAAGTATGCGGGACATAATATGCATATGTATAATGTATTTGTATATGTTTCTATAAGCACTCGGGCCTAACGGATAGACCCCACGAGCCTTCTTTGCTTTCAATAGTTATTTTGCTCTTGTTTCCTTCGTATTATCTGAAAGGCCTCCCAGGATGCGACTACCACCATAATGCACTCTGCATGTGGCGTGGCATGTGCGACCGTAACCATATGCTCGTGAGGCAACGTCATTTGCATTTCTACGTGCGAATATAGATGTAACGACCTCACGAGGTGAGCGAGAAATCCTAAAGAGTACACGCGGATGTTCTTGAGAAAAAGAACTTATTTATATAAGTAATGGCGAAAAGATTTCTTTGTTCTGGCCAAGAGATGAGGACCTGACGTAATACATATTTCATTTTCTTGCATTTGCAAGAATTATTTACTTATCTCACGCTTTTATATTCTATTAGCGGCCGTCCATGAACTACGTTACTGATTTCAGTTTTTTTACCACCTCGTTCTTCCTGGTTGATATATGCCATAATGATATATGCCCCCCCCAATAACGTAGTTCAAAATTCTATCAAAGCATAGAAAAGAGGGTGATTTTTTGCGAAAATAGGGTAATAATGAATGAATACATTTTCAAATAAAACCAATCTAAATACCATATTGAATGCACCAATGAAAATCACTTTAAATTCCCAAGATTTCAAGTCGAAATATATATTGGATTTTAAACAAACAAGATTAATTTGCTAACTAAAAAGACACATTTAAAAAAAAAAGTTAAATCCTCGAACAAACCAGATTAATTTAGACCCAACAATTGTATTTTTAATCAAAGTCACTCCCTGAAATTGGTGCCGTAGTTTATGGAGTTCCCCTTCTTATACTATTACGTCAAAAAGTTTCGAAACAAACAGATTTTTCAGAATATTCTACAAGCTCTTTCTTCATACATTATTATTTTTCGAGGGAAAATCATAATAATTTAAAGGACTTTTTTGTTGAAGAGTTGTAACATTGCTTACTGCATTGAGTCCCCTATTCGCCCTTCTCTCTAAGTGTCTCAAAATTTCCTATAATCTGCACATTACAGAATTTTGGCCATTTGTTTTTTTTTTGCTGCGAATAACTTTTCAAATAGAAACCTATGACACTTAAAATGCGCGCCACAATCTATATTTATGTAATTTAGGGTGGTTCGAAAATGAATTGGATTTTTTTTTAATTTTAATTTATATTGCTGTAAAATTTATTCTAATACACGCAAAATGATCGAGTTAAAACTCAACATTTCTCTTTCAAATTTAGCCATTGAATATAAATATATACATAAATATACACATAATATATATAATATATACATAAATGTATAACTCTAAAAGTGAAAAATGGTGTTTTGCGAGTTTTTAGCTTTAATTACAATTTCTTGAGTATAAAAAATACAAATTGTTTCTAATACATAAAATACTAATTTATACTTATAATTATATGTTGGAATAATTTTTTTAACAATTTTTTGTTGTAACTTTTCAGTCAATTTTCAATTAGAGTGAGGTAAGCATTACTTCAGGTTAGGAAATATAACTTTTTAAAAGACTTATTATAATTCTTAATAATATTCTCTTTGAATAATATTAGAAATCTAGAAATCTAGAAAATTAGAAAATATTAGAAGTCTGAACTGTTCATCTCTTTATGCATTTTTCAATTAGAGTGAGGTAATATAATATGATTAAATATACGAAACACAATTGTTTGAATAAATTATTATTATTAATACCTATCTTCTCCTACATTTATGCCAGAAATTTGTAGTTATTTTAAACTTATATTTGGCTTTATATTTTCAGTTATGAATAAATAAAAAATAAACATACAAGAAAATAATTTTTTAAACCATCTCTTTTGTTTAAGAATATATTTTTCTGAAATAAAACCGATATTTAAAATATTCTCCAACTTTTTATACGGGCTACATTGAATGTAATTCCTCCTTGGTGTCATTAACAAAAACCTTTTTGTGTGAATTAATATTAATATTATTAATTATTATTTATCCTAGCCAAAAAGTCTGAGAAAAACTGAACATTAAAAAAACCGCATTTTTCTAGCATCATTGTAAGAGCAAATATTCATGAACAATAATATATTTTTCAAATAATTTTGTTTTGTTAACGCATTAATTATTATCTTACTAAGTAAAAAGTGTAGAAAGGTACACATTTCTAAAAAACTGCCACTATCTAGCATTACTTTAGAGAAGATATTTATAAACAATCATCGCTTGTTTCAAAAATGATTTTTATTGATAGTAGATTATGTACCTAGGCAGTAAAGTTGAATGTTATACGAGAATGCAGAATTTAATGTCTAAGCCGAAGGCGAGGACTGGTATTTAGCATCCGAGTATAAAACAACTTTAATACCCTAGTGCATACGATACTTTATCTGAAATAGGCAGAATAAGAGCTCTTTTTCTGTAAAATGATGATTGATAGTACCGCGTAAGCACACGCGTGAAGCGAGGTATAATTCCAAAATCTACTGCGTAATTTAACGTAGCTTTAAAATGAATTCCCTTCACTCTTGTCTTTCACTTTTCACTCACTTCTTTCTCCTTGCTGTCACTTTACGTGCCGCTCGGTGCAGTACAATAAAGTGACATTTTACTGCAGTTGCGCGGGCAGGAAAAGTGCGCTTATTATACGCTTATTATTATACTATATTATAGAAACTTTTTGCTTATTTCAGATAAATTTAATTATTTATTACCTCACTCTAGGTGCAAAATTGACAAAAATTGTAAAATATAAAAATAAACTGAACTATCTTGAATTGATTATTGCCTCGCTCTAACTGCAATATAAAAAAGCTTAAAAATGGGAAAAAACCGCGACTTTCTAACTCTATTTTAAGAGGAAATTGATATAAAAAGTAATAAATTGTTCAATCAATTTATTTAAATATCGAATTATCAATAAAAAATATGTATTTTTATATACTTTATATATGT
>JAAAKG020099760.1:0-15938 GCA_010014905.2 Druon quercuslanigerum | reverse complement strand
CAGCGCATCAAAATACATAGGTATACGCAGTGTGAATGATTTTGGAGGTAAACCTTAATCGGAAGTTCACCCAAAAATAAAATCAATATGAAATCAGAAAAAAAGGTTAAATTTTGATAAGGTTTTCCAAAAAACTATATGGCGCATTACGGAATTAAAGAAAAAAATGGGTTTTAAATAAATATGGGTACAAAATTAGAAAAATTTAGTCACTTAAAGTTTTGCACTCAAGTTGACCAATTTTATTGTTTTTTATTGTTTACCTTTGCACGCTTTACATATGCTAAATTAGTCACTCTGAGGGCTCTGATCCCCATCAATGAGCGCAGATGTTTGATCTCATCGAGTTTCACACACGCGAACTCTCGACATGAAACCTCCCACTAGAAAAAAATAAAAAAATAAAATAAAAATAGACTGTTCAGCAAATCACAGGAGTTTTACTAGTCCCATTGTTACTTTCTGTTCACACAAAAACAGTAGTTTAGAATAACATAAATCAACTGTTAGGAAGATCAGGAGTTTTAAGAACCGTATGGAATTTGGTATATATATATTGTTCACATTATTGCTGAACTCAAACTTGTTTTATTCATAATGCCCCGCACATCCATCACAGCCGACTTCTTCCTATTAGAATTAATAAAAGGAAATTTTTTTTGGATTTAACACCTAAAACTTTTGAATATTATTTTTAAATATTTTTTAGACGTACAAAGTAAGGACACACTGCGTAAAACATTTGGTCTTGATTTTTTCTTCAATCTCTTCAATATATCTTAAATATGTATTCAAGACCATGATGTCTATAGACATTGGCGATATGGGTCATTATTTATTAACTGCCCCAACTTTAAAAGTCATGTTCTTCGATTTTCCTTGTATTCCGGATGTATGTTCACCTCTGCAATAGCACCTAATTGATAAATTTATGGACCACGATACCACCCTTCTTCAAGTGATGGGCGGGTGAAATTTGCAACCCCAACGCTTGCACGGGTATTTTCAAAAAGACGTAACTTCCTTTCTATTTGAGTGATTTCAACTTCTATGAGGGCTTATTTACCCTTTTTCGCGATATAGTTTTTTTAAGTCTTCAGAAAAAGCTTCACTTTTTTTCAAAAAAGGTCTTCAGTAACAAAATAGGCCAGTATATAGTTTCCCATATATATGCCCCGATATGAAGGCAATCCTAATTTCATGCTCAGACGCAATCCTTTAGTATTTCACAGACTAGTATGCAAGTCTGCCATTCTTTCGATGCGTTCAAGTTTATTAAGAATGACATGAAATCAGTTAATAATATAACATTATGCAACAAGGGGCGAAAGGAGCTGATTTTTTCCGCTGGCACAAATTACCTGAGGGAAAAATCTACTTTTATTCCCTTGTTGCATATTGTATTTTTTCCACTCTCGACCGTGGCCAGCTTTTGGTCCTGAAAAACGGGTCCGCTTAATTTTTCTATAACTTTGTTCGCGGCTCGAATTCTGATCGACTCATTTTTACTTTCGCCCCGTTAATTTTACTTTCGCTCCGTTAATTTTACTTTCGTCCCGCTAATTTTACTTTCAGCCAGAAAATTTTACTTTCGCTTCGCAAATTCGGTTTACGGGAAATACGAGGGCTGTCCTAAAAGTATCCGACCTACGTTCATGTCTTCGCGCAAAGAGACTTAGACGACCTCTGGAGGGTACGAACGTCACCAGCAACTCCTAACCTTCTCGTTAGTAGCCCAAGATACCGATAAAACGACTTAGTTCCCGCGCAGCGTGCATTTGTTTACATTGACATTTTGCGTTCGTCGCAATTCGTTTATTGCTACAAATGACAGAACAAACCAAACAGCGCAATCGCATAAAATTTTGCTTCAATCTCGGTAAAAGTTTTGCGGAAACTATTGAAATGTCGCAAAAGGCTTTTGAAGATGAGTGTACGGGCAAAACACAAATAAAATAGTGGTATAGGCGGTTCAAAAGTGGCCGCACATCTGTTGACAGTGATCCTCGTTCTGGCCGACCTTCGACGAAAACATCTTCAGATAATGTTGAGCGTGTGCGTGTCGCAGTTGAATAAGATCGTCGTTTGACTGTGAGAGAACTAGGAGATGAACTTGGAATACCAAAAAGTACTGTTTGGCGAATTTTAAACAAGAATTTGGGAATGATTCGTCTGTGTGCAAAATTCATACCGCAACTGCTCGCAGAACAACAAAAAAACCTTCGATTAGAAATCGCTCAGAATAGTGATGAAAATTTGCTTAAAAATGTTATTACTGGTGATGAAACATAGGTTTATGGTTATAATCCTGAAACAAAACAACTATCTTCGCAGTGGAAGCATCCATCCGAGCCTCGGCCGAAAAAAGCCCGTCAAAGTCTAAGCATCATCAATTCAATGTTGATGGTTTTTTCAATTATAAGGGCGTTGTACATCATGAATATGCTCCTACAGTGATGCGTGATGCAGTCAGGAGAAAACTATCGCAACTTTGGGAAACCAGTGACTGGCTTCTTCATCAAGACAATGCTCCATTGAAACACAGTGTTGCGCAGCTCCGCCAGCTTCCATACAGTCCCGATATAGCTCCCTGCGACTTTTGGCTGTTTCCTCGACTGAAAATGCCGCTTAAGGGACATCGATTCGACGATAAAGAGACTGTTGAAACTAATGCGACGAATGCACTAAAGGCGATTCAAGAGTGCTTTAGCAAGTGGAAACATCGATATGAGCGTCTTTTTCAAACAAATGGGGACTACTTTGAAGAATGCCACCCCCGGATGACGAGGAATAAATCAAGCGCCGAGAGATCGAGGTAGGTCGGATACTTTTGGGACAGCCCTTGTATATGCTACTTTCACCCTTATTTTCAGGGGTAAAAGACGACCATTTCAGTCGAGCGCGGAACAAAGAATTTAACCATGTTTGCTGGCGGGCCAGAGAAAGTTGAAATTATTTGTTATTTGTTATAAACAAATAAAAAGTTCAAACTACTTTTTACAGAAGCGACGTTGATTTTTTTCACTATAAATTTTTCCTCACTATTATAGTTCGTCAGTTTACAATAATTATTTATTGTTTATACACAGGCGTCCATAAATTTCATTTTATGAATATAAGCTCTTATAACGTTAAAATTCGGTTTTGATTTTGTAAATTTAAGTAAATTTTGATTAATAACTTGTGTTTGAATTTTCCAACTTATTCTCAAGTGTAAACTCTGAAGAAATAATTTCTATTCTTTTTTCGTTTATCTTGTTACCAGTTATTGCTGATTTGCATCAAAGTGAAAATTTCACAATGTTTTAATGATCTATTTTTCATAAATCCGCGAAAAAATTATGAACTTGAAATCTCATGAATTTTGTGTCAAAAAGCAAGCATCGTTCATCAAGAATCTCAGACACTCAATATGTTGAAGTTTTCTTAACTTAAACGTATTAGTTATCTACAAAAAAGAGAGAATAGAAACATGTGAGCATGGCGATAATTTCTGATAACTCTACGCCAAGCCAAGGTTGATGTTATCTCTAACAAAGAATAATTTCTGAATACCTTGTAAGAACCATTTTCATCTTGAAAAGTTCCATTATGTCACAGATGAAGCACTGCAGAATTTCGTCTAGCAGATAAGCAAATTGTAAGTGCTTGTCATGTATATAACTGGCTTAGAGAAAATTTAAAGGAAACAGTTGTACTCTTTAGTACTGAAGATGATCATTTAGCAATGACATTGGAATTAGCAGATCAGTTAAGTAGGGCTGTCACAATACTCTTCACACTTTGTGGTCCAGGGGAATTTCACTGACGCGGTGGTCCAGGTGGGACTTTTGTGTCCCACCTTTTCTTTTCTTTTTTAAGTCCCACAATTTTTAAGGCAAAATTTACAGTTATACTCCTGCGTCTATAGAATAAATTGCGAGCAACTATTTTGCTATTCGCACTCATATATTTTTTAAGCAATCAACTATCCAAACAGATAGCCGGAAAAATGGGACAATTAGTACAAAAAATTCATATTTTCTTTAAAAATGAATTTTATGAAAAAGTACTTTACACGTTTATAGTACTCAGGTAGAGCTTTGAAAAAACTTTATCTTCATAGTCGCGGCCGGAAAAACCTTATTATTAATTTGAATGACTGTAAGTTTATGTATTTCAGAGAGGCGTATTTACGTATTTAGAAATTACTAATAAAAGCACGTTTTTCAGTTTAAAAATTGTATAATGCATAATATTGATCTAATAAAGCAATTTCTGTATTTAGCTCACATAAATATACAAAAAAGAACGAAGAAACTCGATAAAATGAGATTTCAAAATTGACCAAAACACCAAAGCCGTGGTCCAGGTGGGACTCTTCAGACAGCTGGACCCTTGGACCCTCATCATTTTTTAGGGTGGGGAACCATGACCTGCCCTCTCTCCATTTTTTAAATATTTGAAATGCAAAAAGGCACTGTGTCCTAAAAGTTCCACATGGACCACGATTTGTTAAGTACCATGCTTTTACCCCTAATAAAAAGGGACAGCTGTGCCTCAAACGATTTTCCTACACTGTAAGAAAAGTGGCTGAAAAATGGAAGTCGGTTTTAAAATTGTTTTACTATAATTCATGCGTTAGTTTTTCAAGTTTATTGTGAACTTGCAGCGATTAACAGTGTAATTTCACAATATTTGTATTAATTTTACCGTAAAAGTGTAATATTAACACAGGACCCAGTGACCATAAAAATATCAGTGATTAACGTGGTAAATTTCAACCATATTATAACCGATATTATCATGCACTTTTACCAGATTTCTTTACAATCACAAAATGTACTGTAATCTTATTTACATGGAAAGTGTAAAAAAACAGAACATTGGAAATTATTGAAATTAGCCTAACTTGTAATATTTAAAACGAACTACTTACAGAACTACAACTTAGACCCAATGTAGTCTTGAAACTAGTCGGTAGCGATATTATGGACTAACATCAAGGCACTGGATGGTTTCGAAACTAAAGTCGACGTCAAAAGTACGCGACCCTCACTTTGAACGCTCACCGCTCGTTAAAAAAAATCAAAGAAAATTCTAATCGGGTACTTAAAGCTTAAAGTCTTCCACGTTGAACGATATGTATAATGTTGTTCCAACAAATGTTTTACGCTAGCGCTGATGTTAAACGTATCAAAAAACGAGGTTTTTGAGGCTCTTTTTTCAGCGTTAACTGGCGAGTCTTCCCAAAAAAGAGCTGGAAGTCTTAAAAAATCTGAAAGATTCACAGACGCTCCTTAAGGTGTCACTTCAGGCTCACCCACAGGTCAATAGTTGGGAGGGGAAAAGGCAGGAAGGCCGGTATCCCCTGCCTCCTGAAGTACCTATTGTTGTGAAATAGATACTTTTTTCTAACACTTTTTTTACGCTGCCTACTCTCCTTAAATCGTGAAATATTCCTAAAGGAGTATTTCGCGAAATAACGATCGTATTTCATTTTCTTAAATTGTACTTAAATCAAGTTGCAAAACTGCACATTTTAAGCCATAAACCAACTCCCTATCATTATTTTAGTCCAAGATAAGATTTTGAGGAAAACGGTCTGTAATTATCAAACAATTTGATATTTCGAAATTTTGAAACCTGCGTCGCATTCTAGACACCTTAAGAAGCGTCTGTGAATTTTTCAGATTTTTTAAGACTTCCAGCTCGTTTTGGGAAGACTCGCAAGTCATCGCTAGCGTAAAAAATTGTGTAGAACAACAATTTACATATCGTTTAACGCGGGAGAATTTAAGACTTTACAAGGAAGACTTCTTTTTTTCTGTGCGAACCAATTAGAAAACGCTGTGGAGTGAGATGCAAAAGGATTCATTAAAATTAACCACCCACGAATAGTGAGAGGTGAGGGGACTCAGTTAAATTAGGCAACCCGAAGGAGTCTGAAATTGCACTGCCACCTCCACGTGGTAGGCTCTGGAAACATGATTTTACAGATCGTATAGGGTAACAACCGTCATTAATTATTCATTTTTCTGCTGTTTATTCATTTAAACAATACTGTTTATATGTTAAAAACAGTTAAATATGCTTCTATTCATGGAATATTAATAAATAATCAATAATTACTGTAAGCTGACGAAATATAATAGTAAGGAATCATCCATGCTGAGAAAAATTAACATCACTTCTGTAAAGAGTAGATTGAACTTTTTATTTGTTTATAACAAATTACGAATAAGTTAAAGCTTCCCTGTTCCATCTCACGGGCTAGACATGCAGAATAACTTGAAATTGTAATGGATTAATCTTTACCCAAGACCAAATCAATCATTCATGTAGCTCCCACGAAATAATCAAGCGTTTTTTGATTCAAATCTTCATTATAATCATGTTCCACGGATTGGCATTTTAGGTAGTTTTTTAACTTGAAGTATCAAATGCACAGCAGTTACATGTAGTATGTAACTCAAAGTAAAGAAGCAAAGAAGATTTGATTGAAAAAAACTCTTGATTATTTCGTGGAACCAATCTCTGAGTTGACCTTATACTTTCTCGACGTAGATGAATCTATTTCTCAAGATAAAGTTGAGTGCTGAGAAAATGTTCGAACTTTCCAAATTTCTGAGAAAAATGTCAATGCTTCGAAAGTTATTAACGTCTGAGCAGAAGAGAAGAGCGCTTTGGCAAATGCCCTTAAAATGACTTGAACATTACACAAACGACAATGACCTTGATCAACTTGCAGTATCTAATCAATTACGAATTATTAACCACTCTATCTGGTGTATTATAAAGACACAAAGAATATACCGTTTGGACTCAAGCTCTTTAAGGCTATCTTTCTTCAATACAGCGTGGAGACATGGCATAAAAAAAGTTACGAGGAACTTTGGCTCACTTTAGCTTTCACACGTATCTATTATCCCAAAAAGAATAGCAGGTTGATATATTGAGGGCTAGTTGTGTTTTTGCCTTGATTCGACTCGTACTTTTTTAAATGTAAGTCTAGACACTGAAAAAAATTGGTTTAGCTGTCCCAACTAAACGTGTAGCTGGGACAGCTTCACAATCTTTTCAGTGTAACTGATTACTTATTCAGACAAGCAGTAAGATACGCTTTTTAGCCAGTTTGAAGAAAAAGTAATTTATTAGTATATTGTCCATCGGTGCGGAGATATTAGTCCGGGAGCCAGGTACAGTCTCGTGGCCTTTTCCATTCTCATGGAGCCACCAAGGTTTTTTTTTATGTATTTTGACCTGCTGAATCCAATTTTTTTGGGTGGCTTTTCGCACGAATAGTCGTTTTTTTATTATTAACATTTCTTTAACAATAATAGGGAATTTTGAATTTTTACCAAACAAAAACTTTTTTTAACTTTTTTAGCACATTTTGAGTCGAAAAGGAGCCTAGTAATTTTTTTCCCACACCCATACTTTTTGCGAAAAAAATTGAAAAAGTTTTAAAAAACGCAATTTTTCCATTTTGGACGCTCGGTCAGAAGTACCCCATACAATTTTTTAAAAATCCGAGTCCACATCATATTTCCTTAACGTGTATATTAACATTAAAATATATTTCCAGTTCGTTTAAACAAATAGCTTTTGAGTGGGACGAGTTGAAAGTTCAAGGTTTTCCGAGCGCGCGCCTCTGACTGAGAGTATACCGTCGCGTCACTCGCGCCTTGGCGAATTCCTCGGCCACCGTTGCGAAATGGCATCGACATTGTTACTAATTTTATTATTACTTATTTTTACCTTTACTTACTTTTTTCGGTACATAAATCAGTTGTTATCAATAAATACAATTAATTAAATGTTGGGTTGGCGTTATTTGTAGAGGAATGTTTTCTATAGATCAAACATATTGAACATTTATTTTAGAACAAAATACTTTTACACTTGCATATCAACTAATAGGAAAAGCAAGTAACATATTTGTCGAATAAGAAATTAAATTAGAAAGTAATAAAATTTATTTACCTTTAGATACCTTAATTTTCAGTTACGCATACTGATTCATTGTACTTATTTTTAAATGTATTTTATTTCATACAGTCACAAAATGAACAGGAAGGAATTTTGTTAGCAACACATATGCAGGATTCCCTACTGCCAATTTTGCAGTAGAAATTTAGTTAAATTTAGTAATTTAGCATAGTAATTCATCGCTAATTTCGCAGTAAACCGACTGCGAAATTTGAAAATGTTTTTTTTTAACGTATTTATTCGTAAAATGTTAAAAGAATGGAGACATATATTTAAGAATAACGTTTTTATCTCGAAAATTTTACACATACGATGGCATTGAATAGTGCAAATTAATTATAAAATCACACTGAATCATATAGGTGATGATAGTTAGATTTTTAAAATTAAGATGATTATCGTATATTTAAGAACTAAGTTTAAATATAAGTTCAAAAAATTGCTCGGTACTTATATAACCTGTGCTAAAATACCATCGGCAGAAAATCTAAAGTGCTCAGTTTTACGAGAAATATTAAAAAATATCATCCCTTTAGTCACCAAGCACCGTTATGGCGTGTCCAGTGAGCAGTATGGTATTATATAGATAAATAAATGTATGCGAATAAAAAATAATATGAAGTAAATGAATTTATAAGTATATAAATAGAGGCGCATATCTTCAGCTTCCCGGGACAACGAAATAATTCGATTTTTTTCAAAAATATAATTTTAATGATTTGTTTTCTGAATGTTACTTTTGATAAAAAAATTAAACAGAACCACTATAACTTAATCTCAGTTGAAGAAAAATATCGTGAAAAACGTAACAAGTCTACTTTTCAGATCCTGTTGACAAATGACAATGACAATCTTATTATATGGCTACATTAAGAATATGTAAGGCATCATTGGTTTTAGTATTTCTATTTGTACTGAAACACTTTTATGTAAAGCCAAGATTTGTTATCAAATTATTAATTGTTTACATAAGTAAAATAAAAAGATAATTATATTAAGATTTATGATAAGCTATTCAAATTGTGAAAAAACAACATCTCAAAAAAATGATGTTTTTTGGTTGCGTGCATCATCGTGGTACTTTCAGTGAGCGATATTACAATGATAAAAATTTAAAGCGTGTGCATGACTGATCAACGTTAAATGATCAATAAATAAGTGAGAACGTTCTTTATAAAGATAAATAAAAATAAAATGATGTACTTAGTTTAATTATTAACTAAAATATCATCGGCAGAGAATCTAAAAAGCTTATTTTCATCGAAAATATATGTAACTCTAAAATGCTTTAAAATATTTTTGATATACACTGCAAGTAATATAAAACTTCAACAACATTTTTCGGGCACCTCGGGCATATCAATATCATAAAACTAAATATAATTTTCTGTGTATTTTTACAGAAAAACTGGGGATTCACCAAATTTGCGGCTCAAATAAAAGTTGGTGTCATTTAGAAATTGAGCTCCAATAGATACCTTGGTACCTTGGTACGAAAAGTTTTTTGTATATGAATATGCCATTATGTTGACAACTTTGCTACATAATCTGCAAATTATATTTATCAAGTCATTATATCTTTTTTAATTGCTGTAATATTTTGACATTTAATTATCTTCATTAAGTTATGTCCATCAGAGTTCGATTACATGTGTGCTTTACGTAAAAATTATTTTATTAATTAAACAAAATGTCAAAGTAGGCAAAGCGAAAAATAGGTTCTTTAAAAATAGACTCAATTACAATTGGAATCGTTTAGAACACCAACTAAGACTAAGGTATAATTTAGAGCTTATTTATCGATTTGGATAACTTTTCAGCAAGTGGGGTTCATTTTTGTTGCAGCTCCTTTGGAACCAAAAATGAGTTCCGGTGGAAACCACCGTTTTTTCTGTGTTACTTATGTAAACAATGAATAGCTTAATAACAAATGTACCCATATAGTAAAGATGTAAAGTTCATTTTTCAACAGGACCTGAAAAGTTGTCCCGGGAAGATGAAGATGTGTTTCTGTATTTATATACTTATAAATTCAGTTACTTAATATCATTTTTTATTCGCATACATTTATTTGTTTATCTAATATCATACTGCACACTGGAAATACCGTAACAATATGCAGTTTGGATTTCCGGACGATGGTATTTTAGCTCAGTTTTTAGTCAGAAATAAGATCCCATAATTGGTTCTGGTCGTCATTTTAGGCAAACTTTTATTCCGTTCTGGATCACCGTGTCGAGAAAATTATTAAGCATTTATTTTTTTATCATTATTCTTATTGAATTTTGAAGAATATTTTTATTTTTCCTGTATGAAGAGTTACCTATCTCTAATTTCAGCATGTTGAATTGCAGCCAAAGGCTTGCAAAGTAGGGCTGGTAAGTCATGGATCGACTTACGGTTATCAAACGATGACTTGGAACGAAAAGTTTTTGTATATTTGCAGTTGTTGCAGCTCCTTTGGAACAAAAAATCTTTTAGATATAACCAAAGCGATAATTCGCCAGTTGAAACTCAACTGATTAATACAATATCATTTTACGTAACGCACTCTGTTGAAAGCCAACCGCTTCATATTCGTAAAATGGACTTTATAGGTTAATTTAAGACAGAAAGTTTATTAAATTTCCGTAAACGCATGCGTCTAAGTGTTTGTGCATCGCTACATCGCATTTTACGTACGACTTTCTGCTAGCACAAATTGAATTTCAGAACGCAGGATTAAAAATCATCCTAAACTCAAGATAACTGTCAGTCAATCAGTATATTACAGGTATATCAGATAGGAGACACTGTGCTTAAGTTCCATTTATGGTTGAAATTAAGCTACTTACTTAATTTAATCCAAAAATGAAACTCAGCTACATTTAAAATGCATCACCTTGCATTGCTGCGTAGGATCCACATACACGGAAAAAAATATTAGTTGGGACAACTAATAAAATTGTTATGACAACTATTTTAGCTAGTAAATAATGGTACTCCTATTTAGTTAGTTGTAAGGACTATTTTTGTTAGTTGGGGCTCGAGTAGTTGCCGTTACTATCTAATTAGGTAGGCTAACTACTTTGGTTTGTTACAACGATTGTCTGTAGGTAGTTGAACTTACTAATATAGTTAGTCATGTCTTCTATCTAAAGGTGTAACTATTTTTTATTTACTACAGGGACTAATTAAAATAGCTGCCACTACACTATCGAAATATGAACTAAAAAGATTCTAGTGGGCAAGCGGAAATATTTTTTTAGGACATCTTATACGGACGCTGATATCAGTTAAGCTGAACAGAGGTTTTAAAAAAATATGTACCTATGCCCACTAGGATCTTTCTAATCGGAAATGCACTTTGAAGGTTAGGATTTCCTCGTTTTACCATAGGTATGTTGGCACCTTTTTCGCATTCTCAATCGTACCAACGAAGGTAGCAAATAAAATAGTTACGTCTCCTACTTTAATTTCTTAGAGAAATCAATTAGTAGTACGGATGACTAATTAATTCGTAACTTGTACTACTAAAACATTACTAACGTAAACTAGTCAAGGGGTTCTTACACAGGGGTTCCTAAATCGACTATTTGCTTAGTTTGTGTTACTAACTGAACACTTGTAAGAAACAATGAATGCTTTACTAATAAAAAAGTAGTAGTCCCAACTATTCATTTTTCTCATTGTATCAAACTCAGAGCAGATGTCGCCACTCCTTTTATTGTACTGCCGCAGGGAGCACGTCTTCTATAATTATGTACTGTTCATGGTGATCAGGATGATGCTTAGACAAACTTGGCGCATGTGTAGAAAACAGTAAAAACAATTACTTAAAGTTACATTTGATCTAATATCAGATTTGACTTCAATGGAAACAGTAAATAAATTCAAATATACAAACAATATTGAATAAAGCACTTATACTACATAAAAAATAAGCATTTCTTGACTGAAATAAAGTAAACTATGCACCCAGCTTTCAATATACAGTTCGGAAAGTAATTTGAAAGCAACCTAAAATAACATGTAAGGCCTTCGTTACCTAAAATTAAGAAGAACGCCTTACTGACTTTTAAGTTGATTCTGCCTTAATCAAATTGGAACATGCGCGCAACGCTGTCTTGGTATTCTCCTCCATTTCTATACTCTAGTCCGCGTGTCACGTGAAGCTTATTTGTCGTAAATCTTCGAAATTCTTGAACACTAGCTGACTTTATGTGTATCTAAAATTGTACTCAGTTGAAGCATTCACTCGCTTACTGCTTTTTGACGTCAAAGCTACATTTTCTACTCATATATTTAGTGTAAAGTTATATTTTCAAGGAGCGCACATTGTTTTTTGCCTTCGAGATTTTTGGTGCAGGCAGTGTTCTACATGCGATATCATAGGCACTCACGGGCCCGGGAGGGGGGTGGGGCAAGGAGATACATGATTTCAAAGTAAATGTGAGTCTTACTTTCAGGTAGGAGAGTCTTTAATGCAATATCATCTCAACCTTACACTACCTTTTAAGTGTAAATATCGTTTTAATTTCAGGTCTATACTACCACATTCTTAATTTCAGATTTCACATGCTTCTTTCTGATACACCTTAAGATAAGTCAGATTTCACACTTAAATTAAGTGTTTCCTTTTTCTGTAAAAAAAAACTCTAATCGACATTAATCTGGCCACAGTGGTGGCGAAATGTTTAATTCGTAATAGTCTTCAAGTTCTTATATTGACTAATAGAAATAGCAAATTGATGCTCAACTTGGTGTTTCTGGAAATTTCCGTAAAAATAAAACAAGAATAATGTCTGATTTTACGGAAGTTTTCCTAAAATCACCAATTTAGAAAAAAAAGAATAATTATTAAAAATACATAATGTAAGGGGCCGTTCAAGTATTACGCAACACGCCTAGGGAAAGCGGGTCAGCTATAGTGTGACGCCCAAGTTAAAATTATGTACACTTGCTATAGAAAAAGCATAATGGAGGGGGGAGGGGTCCAAAAAAGCTTGAAGTTAATACTTAAACAGTTACAGCGGTAACCTAAATCTAAAAAATTAAAACTGTTTTATTTTATAACTATTAGCCGTAATAATACTTGCATTCTTTATTCATTTTTATTTAATAGGCCAGTACAACTTCAGAAATATCAGAACCTTCAAGTGGTTTTTCGATTTTAATGAAACTTGGTGAAATTAGAGTGGTATGTAAGATACGTTTTAGGCCAAAGGGATTTTTTCATCTTTCAAAATTTTGGCTGTTACATCATATTGCATTTTTTTGTCGGATTTTCTTTTAGTTGTCAAAATTAATGAACAGATAATTGAATTTTGTTGAAATTTGAAAGTACAAGAAACAAAAATTTGCCTGAAAAAGTCCAAATAAATTTTTCAATTATTTTTTTTTGTGAAATACTCCCCTTTTAATTTTTGTTAAATTAGGATATAAAGATTCATTATAAATTCACTTTTCATTTCGAAAAAAAAACAACTTTGTTAGAGACTCTTTGGATCCAGAGATGTGGGCATCCTAGTGAACTGGGCGCAAAGTAGCGTTTTCCGCCCAGAGACTAAAGAAGCGAACCGGAAAAGCTACTGTCTGCTCGTTTACTCTCCGGGCAGAAAAAAAATCACTTCACGAACACTGACATACACAAAGGACATACTTTTGGCGCAGGTTCGAGAAAAACGAAAAAGTATGTCCTTTGTGGACCTACTTTGGGCGCATCAAAAATGTTTTGTTTATATTTATGCAAGAAGTTTTTTCTCATCCTAATTAAATTTTTGTTAGCTCAGCAAAAACTCGATTTTGGTAGGCTCAGTTTAAGTTTTGCAGACTATTATGCAGATAAAATATGGTTTGCTGACAAAAGAGTTTTTAAAGTATTCTAAATTTCAGGTTTTCCAGAAGCTTTTCAAAATCTCCATTCCTTTTTAGAGCACTGAGAAAACTTTCTTTGGAAATGCGATCGGAAACAAATTAATTTTTATTTTTAATTTCCAGAGTGTGTTATTTACGCTTGATTACGTAAATTTTCTCAGGGTAAATTTGCGTGTATCGTCTTATCATGGGAGGGCTGGCACGTGGAACGTACGCTTGGAGGGAGGTTGAGCCAAGGCACACAGTCATTTAATTTTAGAACGATCGCGTGCAGGGGATGGTTGGTCGCAGAGGCTTGTCGGCTGTCCCGACCGCAGCCCAGGGAATGAAATCGATCCGGACTTCACGCAACTGAATACCTTTCTCTTGTATATCATGCTTGTAACTCAAAATAGTTAGTGATCAACGATATGCACAAAGCAATTGGACTTATAGTTTGTCCGATTCTTGGTCAATACTTCTATATTAAATATCTAAAAAAAGGGGTGAAAGAATGCTCGTTAAAAAGCTTCTGTGGACCATTTTGTAACAATCTAACCTTCGACTTTAAGGTTTCGTAGCTCCTTGCTAACGGGTGTCTGTCCTTCCTTTACCAAGTATAAAATCTAAAATAATTAAGAAAGGAGAGGGAAAATGTTGAGAGAAAGAAGGTGAAAGAAGAAATGAGCGATGAGATGAAATGGGAGAGGGAATTTAGTAAGGCGAGGTGAAAGAAGGTAAAAGGATAACCAGGGCGTGGTGGGTCAGGCAAGGGGAAAGGAGGAGAGGGTTAAGTCAGGGGAAGTGCGAGGAAAATGGATGAGGTGCAGGAGGAGGGAAGGGATATGAGGGGGGTATGGGGGATGTCGATAGGGAGCAATATGGTTAGGTAAGGATGCCGTGGGGAAATTACTAGGGGAATAAGGTGGGAGTGGTGTGGAAATGAGGCTGAGGGAAGAGTAGTTATTGGCCGTTATATTTGATTTAAATTGTAATGATAGATTCAAATATGCTACGAGAGTGAACAGTGCGAATTTGGTTATCCTGCACTAGTGGACTCCGCCCTGCACCAAACCAAGTCGGAGTGAGAAGAAAGAAGTAAGAAGAAGTAGGCTGGAGCGGTCGGAGTGCTCTTGGAGTACGCCAGTGCATGATAACTGAATACGCTATAATACTTTCGATCCACTCCGTCTGCTTGCGGGTTCGATTCTCGCCTCGCACTCTGGGAGAGCGAGCCTCCGCGGCTCACACTGCTGGTAGTGATTGTCTTTTCGTAGACGATTCATAGCCAGGTTTATATATCTTATCTAGTTCACTCACTATTTTTTGTTGTAAAAACAATACTAATTAGAAATTGTATTTCCAGACGCGCCTAAATTCACATTAGTACTGTGCTCAGTACGTCTCAAAACATTTCTGCGTTTTATCAAAACCATATTTTGTTTACTCTAAGGTAATAAATATTCTCACTTGGTTTATTTACTACTTCAAAGTATCCTGCACATTACACTGCCACATGAAACTTACGATATCACCACACGAAATAGCTGCAGTCAAAAACGTGACGCAGTATAGAAGTTACTAGGAAAATATTGCTGATGGTTATAGAAACATTTTCGCAGTATTTTTTACTGTATGATCGATGCACAATACATAGTGCATATGTAATACGCACTATGTATGAAATAGAAGGGTAGAACAACATGTATAGTGCACTAATGTAAGCTTAATGTATAAGTGCACTATATAGTGTATCGTAAAGCGCACTATGCGTATAAAAGTAGCTCATAGTTCGTTTTACTTCATCAGGTGCCAGGTTTTCTTGTACTATAACAAAATACTTTAAAAAATCGGGAAAGAGTCCACTTTTCGTTTAAATATTGTTCGTCTGTTAACTGAAACAGAATGCAACATCACCTGGTGACAAATTATGATATGCTGAATCCAAGCACGATCCACAGTTAGTCCTGAGGTCTAAATTTATTTTGAACACCGCACTCGAATGAAATTGCAAATCTCTTGCTCTTGCTCTAATTTGACTGGAAATAATATATGTCTATATGTATCTTCAGTGTAATGGAGTATTCCTTCACTGTAAAGTTTCCTTCGACCGTTTTTTTACAATAACGTGG
>JAAAKG020099749.1:4424-15939 GCA_010014905.2 Druon quercuslanigerum | reverse complement strand
CCCCTCCCTACCGAGTGAGTCACGCCTACCCCGAAAGGGAAACGGCTTAATGGTGTAATAATAGTAATAATAATAATTATTACAACCTAGTAAAATACACATCTTTTTCTAGATGCTAATTTTTCAAATTCCGGATTGTAGCATTTAAGTCATACAGAATGCAGTCCCGAATTTAAAAATCCAATATCATGAACGTTTTAACAACTTTCTCGAGTTGTATTGCCATGGCATTCCCAAATATTACCTGCTAATAAACTGCTTATCTTGGCCAAGATATTAATTTTGTAAATTCTGGATTATACCTTTTGGATTATACATATTGCAGTCCCAAATTTTAAAATCCAGGATATTGAACCGTAAAATAAGTTTTTCTCGGGTTTCACTACTATTCTAAATTGATAAAATACACTTCTGCATCAGGACGTTACTTTTTCAAATTCTGGATCGCAAAATTTAGATTATAAGGATTGCTGTCCCAAATTTTATAATCCACGAGCATTTGATCATTTCTCTCATAAAAATAATTTATCTTATTGAAAAGAGAATCCGAGTTATACTAAACTGAGAAAAAAACAACTTTTTAATCCTGACGGTTATTTTTTAAATCCTTAATTGAAAAATATCGGTTATGCAGCTTGCACTCCCAAATTATAAAATCAAGAATAATAAGCGTTACATTCTATTTTTATTGTGGTAAACTTCTATGAGATGCCTAATTATTTAAAAAAGAATAAAATAACACTTCTAAAATCGGATGTACAATTTGGATTATAAATCTTGCTGCCCCAAATTTAAAAAATTAGTTAATTTTTGTCAGTGTAAAGTTGAGTATAATTCTATTCTTTCTAAATCAATAAATAAACGTCTGAATTTGAAATTTAATTTCTGACATTCTGTATTATTAAATTTGGATCATAAGGACGGCAGCCCCAAATTTTAAAATCTAAGATTATTAAGGGTAAAATAATAGTTAGTTATTATACATTATAAAATTTGAAACATTAATATTGTGGTGCCACACATTCTTCTGAAATTACCAAGTATTCAAAAATGCAGAAAATACACTTCTTAACTTTAATATTAATTTTTCAAATCTTGAATAATAAGTTTCATTTATGAAGAATGCACTCCCAAATTTCAAAATTCAGAATAATAAATGTAATACTAAATTTTTTTCAGGTTAGATTGTTTTGAAATTCCCAATTTTCAACATTGAGCCAATTTTTCATATCCTGGATTGTAAGATTTGAATTCTAGGGACTGCAGACGCAAACTTTAAAATCAGAGATCACGTACGGCACAATGAAAATTGTCTTAGTGTAAATTTTTATGAAATTCCACATTTTAGACTTAATTAAGAAAATTCACTTTAAGCTCTAAATGATCATTCCTCAAATTGTGGATTCTAAATTTAATTTATTCAGACTGCACTCCCAAATTTTAAATTTCAATATACAGTAGAATTAGTTTTTTTAGTGTACATTGAAATTAAATTTTCAATTATTTAAAATTGAGAAGAAACAATTTCAGATATGGATTTTAGTTTTTCAAATTTGAAATTCTAAGACTAGCTTATAAAAACTGCACTCCCAAATTTAAAAATTCAAGATTTGAATAGTATAAGTAATATTCTCAATATATAACTTCTAACTAAAAAAAGCCTTTTCGGTATATATTTATGTTAATTTTTTAAATCCTTTCTTACACAATTTCGATTATAACGAAGGCAGTCCCAAATTTCAGAATATAAGATCATGAAAGGCAAAATACAAATTCCTTAGTATAAATTTTTATGCGTTTCTAAATTGTTTTCTGAATTAAGAAAATATTATTCTGGATCTGGACGATAATATTCTAACTCTTGGATCATAATATTTTGATTATAAAGACTGCAGCCCCAAATTAAAAAATAAATATCATTAACCGTAGAAGCCATTTTTCACAGTGTACATTGTAAATTAATATTTAGTTATTCTAATTTAAGAGAATACATTTCTGGATCTTTACCTCAATTTTTCAGATCCTGGATTATAAAGTTGTGCTTTTGTAAGGCTTGCAGTCCCAAAATTTTCAATCCAAGAACATAAACGGTTCAAATAATTTTTCTTAGTGTAAATTGAAACACAATAATGTTTATTTTAAACCAACAAAATCTACTTCTGGTTCTCAATTTCAACTTTTCATATCCTGGATTGTAAAATTTACATTACAATTATTGCATTCCCAAATTTTAAAATCTGAGATCACAAAAGCTATAATTTACTTTTCCTAATGTAGATTTTTTGAAATTCTACATTTTTTTTAACTGTGAAAATTTACTTCTAGATCTAGATGATAACCTTTGAAATTTTCGGATCATAAAATTTGGATTACAAATACTGCAGTCCCAAATTAAAAATTAAATATCATTTACCTTAGAATCAATTTTTATTAGTGTACACTATAAATTTATGCTCAATTCTTCTAATTCGAGAAAATACATTTCTGGATCTTAACCTCCATTTTTCAGATCCTGGATTATAAAGTTGTGTTTTTGTAAAGCTTGCAGTCCCAAACTTTTAATCCAAGAACATAAACGGTTCAATGAATTTTTATGAGTGTAAATTTGAACGTAATGCTGTTTATTTCAAACCAATAAAATATACATCTGGTTCTGAATTTCAACTTGATATATCCTGGATTGTAAAATTTATATTTCAATCATTGCATTCCCAAATTTTCAAATCCGAGATCACAAACGGTATAATTTACTTTTCTTATTGTAGATTTTTTATGAAATTCGACATTTTTTTAACTTACAAAATTTACTCCTAGATCTACATGATAACCTTTAAAATTTTACATCATAAAATTTGGATTACAAAGACTGCAGCCCCAAATTAAAAATTAAATATCATTTACCTTAGAATCAATTTTTATTAGTGTACACTATAAATTTATACTCAATTATTCTAATTCCAAAAAATATATTTATGGATCTTAACATAAATTTTTTAAATCCTAAACTATAAAATTGTGTTTTTTTAAAGATTGCAGTCCCAAAATTTTCAATCCAAGAAGATAAACGGTTCAAATAATTTTTCTTAGTGTAAATTGGAACATAATGCTGTTTATTTCAAACCAATAAAAATCGACTTCGGGTTCTGAATTTGAACTTTTCATATCCTGGGTTGTAAAACTTACATTACGATTATTGCATTCCCAAATTTTAAAATGTAAAAACACAAGCGGTATAATTTACTTTTCCTAATGTAAATTTTTATGAAATTCGATATTTTTTTAACTGAAAAAATATACTTCTAGATCTAGATGATAAACTTCAAAATCTTGGATCATAAAATTTGGATTACAAAGACTGCAGTCCCAAATTAAAAATGAAATATCTAGAATCAATTTTTCTTAGTATATATTATAAATTAATACTAAATTATTATAATTCGAAAAAATTCATTTCTGAATCTTAACATCAATTTTTCAAATCCTGCATTTTAAAATTGTGTTTTTCTAAAGACTGCAGTCCCAAATTTTCCAATCCAAGAAGATAAACGGTTTAATTAATTTTTCTTAGTGAAAATTGAATCCTAATGATGTTTATTTTAAAACAATAAAATAGATTCCTGGTTCTGAATTTCATATTTTCCTATCGTGGATTGTAAAATTTATACTACAATGATTGCTTTCCCAAATTTTAAAATCTGAAATCACAAATGGTATAATTTACTTTACCTAATGTAAATTTTAATGAAATTCGACATTTTTTTAACTGAGAAAATATACTTTTAGATCTAGATAATAGTCTTTGAAATCTTGGAACATACAATTTGGATTACAAAGACTGCAGTCCCAAATTAAAAATTAAATATCATTTACCTTAGCATCAATTTTTATTAAATTTTATTAATTGATACTCAATTATTCTAATTCGAGAAAATAAATTTCTGGATCTTAACCTCAATGTGTCAGATCCTGGTTTATAAAATTCTGTTTTTGTAAAGAGTGCACTCCCAATTTTTAAATCCAAGAACATAAACGGTTTAATTAATTTTTCTTCGTGTGCAATGAAACATAATGCTGTTTACTTTGAACAAATAAAATAGAGTTTTGGTTCTGAATTTAAACTTTTCATATCCTGGATTGTAAAATTTACATTTCCATTATTGCATTCCCAAATTTTAAAATCTGAAATCACAAACGGTATAATTTACTTTTCCTAATGTAAATTTTTATGAAATTCGACATTTTTTTAACTAAGAAAATTTACTTCTAGAATTAGATGTTAACCTTTGAAATCCCGGATCATAAAATTTGTATAACAAAGACTGCAGCCCCAAATTAAAAATTAAATATCGTTTACAGCAGAAGAAATTTTTCTTAGTGTACATTAAAAATTGATACTCAATTATTCTAATTCCAGAAAATATATTTATGGATCTTAACATCAATTTTTCAAATCTTAAATTATAAAATTGTGTTTTTGTAAAGATTGCAGCCCCAAAATTTTCAATCCAAAAACATAACCGATTCAAAAAATTTTTCTTAGTGTAAATTGAAACATAATGATGTTTATTTTAAACCAATAAAATCTACTTCTGGTTCTGAATTTTAACTTTTCATATCCTGCATTGTAAAATTTATATTACAATTATTGCATTCCCAAATTTTTAAATCTGTGATCACAAAACGGTATAATTAACTTTCCTTAATGTAGATTTTGATGAAATTCGACATTTTTTTTAACTGAGAAAATATACTTCTAGATCTAGATAGACCTTTGAAATCTTGGATCGTAAAATTTGGATTACGAAGATTGCAGCCCCAAATTAAAAAATTGAAGATCATTTACCGTAGAAGCAATTTTTCTTAGTGTACATTACAAATTGATACTCAATTATTCTAATTCCAGAAAATACATTTCTGGATCTTTACATCAATTTTTCAGATGTGTTTTTGTAAAGCTTGCAGTCCCAAATTTTTCAATCCAAGAACATAAACGGGTTAATTAATTTTTTTTAGTGTAAATTGGAACATAATGCTGTTTATTTCAAACCAGTAAAATAGACTTGTGGTTCTCAATTTTAACTTTTCATATCCTGGAGTGTAAAATTTACCTAACAATTATTGTATTCCCAAATTTTCAAATCTGAGATCACAAAAGGAATAATTTAATTTTCTCCATGTAAATTTTTATGAAATTCAACATTTTTTTAACTCAGAAGATTTACTTCTAGATCTAGATGATAGTCTTTGAAATCTTGGATCATAAAATTTGGATTACAAAGACTGCAGTCCCAAATTAAAAATTAAATATCATTTACCTTAGCATAAATTTTTATTCATTTTTATTAATTGATACTTAATTATTCTAATTCAAGAAAATACATTTCTGCCTCCTTCCCTCAATTTTTCAGATCCTGGATTATAAAATTGTGTTTTTGTAAAGATTGCCCTCCCAATTTTTAAATCCAAGAACATAAGCAATTCAAATAATTTTCCTTAGTGTAAATTGAAACACAATAATTTTTTTTTTTTTAAACCAATAAAATCTAATTCTGGTTCTCAATTTCAACTTTACATATCCTGAATTGAAAAATTTACCTTACAATTATGGCATTCCCAAATTTTCAAATCTGAGATCACAAAAGGAATAATTTAATTTTCTTCATGTAAATTTTTTGGAAATTCAACATTTTTTTTAACTCAGAAAATTTACTTCTAGATCTAGATGATAGTCTTTGAAATCTTGGATCATAAAATTTGGATTACAAAGATTGCAGCCCCAAATTAAAAAATTGAAGATCATGTACCGTAGAAGCAATTTTTCTTAGTGTACATTACAAATTGATACTCAATTATTCTAATTCCAGAAAATACATTTCTGGATCTTCACCTCAATTTTTTAGATCCTGGATTATAAAGTTGTGTTTTTGTAATGCTTGCAGTCCCAACATTTTCAATCCAAGAACATAAACAGTTTAATTAATTTTTCCTCGTGTAAATTGGAACATAATCCTGTTTATTTTGAACCAATAATATCTACTTCTGGTTCTAAATTTCAACTTTTCACATCCTGGATTGTAAAATTTACATTACAATTATTGCATTCCCAAATTTTAAAATCTATAAACACAAACGGTATTATTTAATTTTTCTAATGTAAATTTTAATGAAATTCGACATTTTTTTAACTGAGAAAATATACTTTTAGATCTAGATGATAACCTTTGAAATCTTGGATCGTAAAATTTGGATTACGAAGATTGCAGCCCCAAATTAAAAAATTGAAGATCATTTACCGTAAAAGAATTTGTTCTTAGTGTACATTACAAATTGATACTCAATTATTCTAATTCCAGAAAAAACATTTCTGAATCTTAACATCAATTTTTCAAATCCTTAATTATAAAATTGTGTTTTTGTAAAGACTGCAGCCGCAAAATTTTCAATCCAAGAACATAACCGATTCAAATAATTTTTCTTAGTGTAAATTGAATCATAATAATGTTTATTTTAAAACAATAAAATCTACTTCTGATTCTAAAATTCAACTTTTCACATCCTATATGTAAAATTTACATTACAATTATTGCATTCCCAAATTTTAAAATCTAAAAACACAAACGGTATAATTTACTTTTCCTAATGTAAATTTTAATGAAATTCGACATTTTTTTAACTGAGAAAATATACTTTTAGATCTAGATGATAACCTTTGAAATCTTGGATCGTAAAATTTGGATTACGAAGATTGCAGCCCCAAATTAAAAAATTGAAGATCATTTACCGTAAAAGCAATTTTTCTTAGTGTACATTACAAATTGATACTCAATTATCGTAATTCCAGAAAATACATTTCCGTATCTTCACCTCAATTTTTCAGATGTGTTTTTGTAAAGCTTGCAGTCCCAAATTTTTCAATCCAAGGACATAAACGGGTTAATTAATTTTTCTTAGTATAAATTGGAACATAATGCTGTTTATTTTAAACCAATAAAATAGACTTGTGGTTTTGAATTTCAACTTTTCATATCCTGGATTGTAAAATTTACATTTCCATTATTGCATTCCCAAATTTTAAAATCTGAAATCACAAACGGTATAATTTACTTTTCTTAATGTAAATTTTTATGAAATTCGACATTTTTTTAACTGAGAAAATTTACTTCTAGATCTAGATGATAGCCTTTGAAATCTTGGATCATAAAATTTGGATAACAAAGATTGCAGCCCCAAATTAAAAAATTGAAGATCATTCACGATAAAATCAATTTTTCTAATTGTACATTGGAAATTATTCTAAATTAAGAAAATATACTTTTAGATCTAGATGTTAATTTTTTAAATCCTGAATTTTAAATCTGGTTTATAAAGGCTGCGGATCCAAATTTAAAAATCCAGCATCGCCTTCCGGATTCTGTATCTACGATCCAATTCGGCTGGTTCTAAATTGAATTTGAAAAGATTCAAATCTATCTAGGAGAATTTAAATTAAATTTTTTTTTTTCGAGTTCGTAAAGAGATTCTGTCTGAAAATAAACGCATGGAAGGCATTGCTCCTAGTGAATTTGGGACGAAACGATCGAGTCATCGCTGCGTCACATTGTCACGTTGCTTTAATAATGTATTCAGAGCGAGTTTAACTAACAATGGCTGTATGGGCGCGTCGTAAAAAATGCTAATTATCATATCCGCCCTGCCTTTTCTCGCCTTGGAAAACTGACACTTTCATTTTTTTTTAATTTTAATCGACAAAAGGGACGAAATTACTTCCTACTTTGGAAAATAGAATTTATATTCAAAAATGAAGATCAAAGATAAATCAATTTTTTTTTAAGAGTCAAACGTGGTTTCTCTATATTCTGGACTCGAAAAATATAATCATTTTACAGTAGGATATACAAATTAATTTTATTACATGAAAATCTTTGTTAATTTCATTTTTCTTGAAAAGTATATAAATTAACATTCGTTTACTTTTTTGTATAAATCCAAATTTTGAAATCCAGGAATTTCTTGCCATTTAATTCAATCAGATTATTTATTTATTTTATATACAAAATACTCAAGGAAAAACTTTGTATAATTTCATTTCTGAAATTTGAGAAAATTTGAGAAAAAAGGAAAATTAAGCAAATTTTGAAAATTGGTCATTTTAAATTAATGACTTAGAAGAACGTAAATTGAAAATACTTTAACTTTAAACGAACTCTAAAATTGTTTAATATCTAAAGCTTTAGGCTCAAATTAATGAAATTATTAGGTTTTCAAAAAGGAATAATTTAATATTGAAGGTTTTTAGAATAAATAAATTGTTTAGGTTAATAATTTTTAAATTGTAAAATTTTATATTGTTAGTCTTGATAGTTTGTTTTATAATTAATAATTATTGATTTGAATATAGAAAATATATTTATAGTTTTTTTATTTAAACAATTTTTGCCTTCAAAATAAATTCAAAAAAAATTATGAATATAATTTTGTTAAATCCAACCCTTGAAACTTATAACATTTCAAAAGCGGTCTTGAAAAATTAGTATTTTTTTATTTAAAAATTTAAAAAAAAATTCCAAACAAAACATTTTGAGCAAAACTTGAAAAAAATTTGAATTAAACGGTTTAAAATTCTATATTTTCAAACATTGGAATAACAGCTGTCTTATTTTGTATTCCGTTTTTAGTTTATAATATAATGTTTTAAAACTGTTCAATTTTTATTAAAAATTCAATATTTGAATGTAAGATTTCAAGAATGAATAATAATTCTAAATAAAGTGTTATACATAAAAGGTTTTAAAATAAAAATAAAATTATAATCAACCACACGTATTTTTGCAAATGTTTAAATAATTTTTATTTACGTAAAACATTTTTTATTTTTAAAATTTTGAGTATAAAAATTTTTAATATGTTGTTTTATTTTAATGGCCTGGAAAAATGTTTTTTACTCGCGAAAAAATTAATTTTTTAGAGGCCACTATTTATTAATATTCGAATTTTCAAAACAGAAGAATTTTTCAATTAAACATTTATATTTTTACCAGAAAAATATAATTTTTAAACAAAAATATAATACATTAATTCATCATTAAAAAATATAATTTTCAATCAATGAGATAAATCAATAAACAAAACCCAAGAATTTTTAAAAGAGTAGTTCAACTTTCAACCCAGAAGCCAAAAGATGAAGTTCGAAAAAGCATACTTTAGAGCAAAAAAATTTTTAAGCTCTAGAGACTTTCAAACAGATTTAAAAATTTTATAAACTAATAAGTCATTTTCACCCTTTCTTCATAAAAAAAATTTTAATCTATTATTTATCAAAGTAGCTTACAAGACTTTTTATACTTTAGACGATTTTTAAGATCAAAAATATATTTATTATTGCTGCAATTAAATTAATTATAGTTATATTATCATATAATTTATGCATACAAAAATTTTAGGAAAGTTTATTTAATTTCGAGTCAAATAAAGTTGAATCATCAAAATTTGTAAGAATCAGAAATTACACTATCTTTCTAACTTAATAACTCCGTTCCTATTTGTCAAAAATACTTCTAATAGGGCTCATTTAACGCAAAATTTAATAATCTTTCAAAAAAATTTTGTTATAACTCGGAACATCTAACTATTTCAGGAGATATCCTTCAAAAATTGAGTCAATTTTTTTTATCGCAAATTGTTTAGGTATGCTCATGGCGAAGATAAGAAATAAGATCAGTCTGTTTAACTTAATAACTTTGTCCCTATTGGTCAAGATGACTTTAAAGAGGGCTCATTTAAGGCAAAATTTAATAATCTTCCAAAAGTTTTTTTTAGAACTTGGACAATCTAACTTTTACAGGAGATATCCTTCAAAAAGTAAGTCAATTTTTTTTATCTTTAATTGTTTAGGTGTGCTTCTGGCAAAGATATGAAATAAGATCAGCCTTTCTAACCTAATAACTCCGTCCCTATTGGTCAAAAATACTTCAAATAGGGCTCATGGAACGCGAAATTTAACAATCTTTCAAAAGTTTTTTGTTATAACTTGGAACATCTAACTATTTCAGGAGATATCCTTCAAAAAGTGAGTTAAATTTTTTTTATTGCTAACTGTTTAGGTGTGCTTCTGGCATAGATAAGAAATAAGACCAGTCTTTTTAACTTAATAACTCTGTCCCTATTTAAAAAAAATACTTCAAATATGGTTTATTTAACGCAACATTTAATAAAATTTATAAAGCTTTATTTTTATAAATTTTAGCATTTAATTTTTTCAGAATATATCCTGCGATAAGTGAGTTTTTTTTTTAATTGCTATTTGTTTAGGTGTGCTCTTGGCAAATCTAAAACATAATACTTGTCTTTTTAAATCGATAACTCCATCCCTATTTGTCAAATATACTTCAAATAGGGCTCATTTAACGCACAATTTAATAATCGTTCAAAAGTTCTTTTTTTAATTTGTAAAAACTGAATTTTTCAGGAGATATCCTTTAAAAAGTGAGTGGCTTTTTTTGTCGGTTATTATTCAGGTGTGCTCGTGGCAAACATAAGACACAATGCCCGTCTTTTTAACTCAATATCTCCGTCCCTATTTGTCAAAAATACTTCAAATAGGGCTCATTTGACGCAAAATTAAATAAAATTTCAAAAGCTTTTTTTATAGTCTGTAAAATCTAACTTTTACAGGAGATATCCTGCTGTAAGTGAGTTAATTTTTTTAATGCTTATTGTTTAGGTGAGTTGATGGCAAAAATAAGAAATAAGACCCGTCTTTTGACCTCAATAATTCCGTCCCTAGTTTTAAAAAGTACCTAAAATGGGGCTTATTTGACGCAAAATTAAATAAACTTTCAAAACCTTTTCTACAGTTTGTAACATCTAATTTGTTTAGGAGATATCCTGCGATAAGTGAGTTCCTTCTTTGAATGTTTAATTGCTTAGGTGTGCTCATTGCAAAGATAAGAAATTAGACCAGTCTTTTTAACCTTATTACTCCATCCCTATTTGTCAAAAATACTTTAAATAGGGCTCATTTAACGCAAAATTTAAAAATCTGTCGAAAGTTTTAGTTTTATATTTTGTAACATCTAACTTTTTCAGGAGATGTCCTTCAAAAAGTGATTAAATTTTTATATCTCTAATTGTTTAGGTGTGCTCATGGGAAAGATAAGAAATAGGACCCGTCTTTTCAACTCAATAACTCCGTCCCTATTTGTCAAAAATACTTTAAATAGGGCTTATTTAACGCAAAATTTAATAAATTTTTGAAATTTTTTTTTATAATTTGTAACAACTAACTTTTTCAGGAGGTATCCTTCAAAAAGTAAGTTGATTTTTTTATCGCTTATTGTTTAGGTGTGCTCCTGGCAAAGAGAAGAAATAAGACCAGTCTTGTTAACTCAATATTTCCTTACCTATTGGTTAAAAATACTTTAAATAGGGCGTATTTAGGTCAAAATTTAAAAATCTTTCTAAAGCTTATTTATCATTTGTAACATTTAATTTTTTTAGGAGATACCCCGCCATAAGT
>JAAAKG020099738.1:0-15939 GCA_010014905.2 Druon quercuslanigerum | reverse complement strand
TGTACCCAGAATAATCCTTTTGTGGAGACGTTCAAGATTCTATATTGCGCGACTACCTTGACAGCGTGAGATGTAGACTCGCAGAACAGATGTCCCAAGATGCATGCTTTTGTTTATGTGCATAACCTTTCGTATCCTGATGTCAAGGGATCTGAGCTCGTTCTTCGTCCATAAAACCACTCAAAATGAATAAAGTACTACATGCATGTTCGTTGTAGATACTTTGTTCCTCGCCGACAGTTCGGAAGACCAAATCTGCCGGATGAGTCGTTTCCATCTACTTCGGAGAGTATCCTTTACAGTAGATGTCACATCCTGAATGCGACTCTGTGGCATGCTCAGGTACATATAAGTCTCTACATAGCAAAGGTGTCGTATGGCGCTTCTATCGACGAGCTCTGCGTTTTCCTCGCTTCAAGTAAACATTGGCGAATTTTTCTAACTCACATTTCATTCCTATTTCCTTAGTGTGGTAATATACATGAGTGACCTTGTGCTTCTGATATGCAGTTTTTCCGAAAAGGTACCCCTGGAAATAGCGAAGAACTCGAGATAGTATTAACAATGTGAGGCAAAAAAGGAGTGCGCTCATGGTGTCGCCCTGAAAGACACCTCCCTGGAAGGTGACCTTGTTAGTTGTCACACGATTTTTTTCAGATGAGATAGTGAATCCGGTTTTCCAAAGTGGCATCCAAAAGACAGATAAGTCTACACGAGGTCGAATCGAAAGCTTTCCGGTAATGAATCCAGTCCATCGATAGTTCACGCTGGTAAGATGATGCATCTAATATGCATCTAATATGAGGTGAAAATACAGGCCAGATGATGATGGGTTGAAGAGAACTCCTTCCACCAGAAGGTCTTCATACTATCAGGTCCTGGAGAGAAATAGTTCATTATACCTCTCAATACTTCTTTCACCTCTTCGATAGCGATGGATGGGCATTCTTCCTCAGGTGTTGTTATGAGAGCATCACACAACTCCTTGAAGCTATTTATGTATAATCAAACCGAATAAATATACCGGATAGAGGGTCCATGTACCAAGTTTCTGCTGAATGTCGTTACAAAAAATTAATAGGCAGACGCGGACAATTGTCCAGGGGTGGTCCCAAAGGAATTAACCCCCAAGCGTTGCTGTGAAAACAGTGCCGAAACCTCTCAGAGGCTTCTGGTGGGAACAACAATGATAACACCAAACATAGTTTTGTTAAGTGCGGATCACAGCAATAGAACGCGTTGGGCTCCTGACAATGGTTCGGCTAGTAATGCCGAGCACTCTAGGGCTGGGGCAGTCAATGAAGACGGAGTCAATGCGATGGATGGGCGAAATCTTGGGGCTTTATGGTGAACGGAGCGACAAAATCATGACTTGCTAGAATGCTACGGTGCGAGTGTAAACCCTGAACGAGAGAATTCCATAGCACGACTGCATGCTCTGAAGTGCGCGAAACACCCAAAGCTGTCGCACTTTTCGCACCAACGTCTGCGAAATCATGCTGAAGTACTCCAAAAAAGGGGCTACGTAAAGGGAGCAAGAAATGTATGAACAACGCGGCTCAAAGAAAGGTATAAAAGAATATCGGGAGAACCTGCTTATCGATAGATGTGTTTGCAAAGATGCAGCATCCTACGAGGGCTACTTATCGATGGCCTGGATTGATTACCGGAGAGCTTTCGATTCGACCATGCATAAACGTATCTTTTGCCTTTCAGAAAGCTGAAAGGTCCGTCCACAAATCGTAACGTGCATAGAGAGATTGATGCGACTTTGGAAAACTAGATGTACTATCTATTTACTATTTCAGGGCGACTCAATGAGCTCACACCTCTTTTGCCTTACATTATTGCTACTATCTTGAACTCCTTGCCATTCCCAGCGGTACCTTTGCGACAAACCTGCAAATCGAAAGTACAAGATCACCATTGTATTTTACATGGATGAGCTGAAGAGTTATGCTGAAAATGAAGAGCAACTATATATAGCTCTAGGGATTGTCGAAGGATACACTAAGGAAATAGGAATGGAATTTGGGTTAGAAAGTTTCGCCAAGGCTTATTTGAAGCGAGGAAAACCTAATAGCATCTCTGAAGACGCTGAGCTCGCGGATAGAAGCTCTATACGACTCCTTTGCGATGGAGAGACTTATACTACCTGGGCGTGCCACAGAGCCGGATTCAGGATGTGACATCTATAAAGGATACTCTCCGAAGCAGATGCAAGTGGCTCATCAGGCTGATTTGGTCTTCCGAACTGTGGGCGAGGAACAAAGTATCTGCAACGAACATGCTTGCCATCCCAGTAGTACTCTATTTATTTGGAATGGTTCCATGGACGAAGATCGAGTTTAGATCCCTTGATATCGGGACACAAAAGGTTATGCACATAAACAAAAGCATGCATCTTAAGCATTCTGTTTTCAACTCTTCATCTCACGCCGTCAAGGTGGTCGCGGAATATTGAATTTTGAATGTCTTCACTACAGAATTATTTTGGGTACAACACATAGAATCGCAAATGGAAGAGACCCTCTTCTTAAAATGGTCAGGAAGCATGAAGAAGTGGGCAAAGGAGCGTTTCTGTACAAGGCAGTTGATGAGGCTGCTGAATCAGCCGGATTTAGCTTATCTATCTCGAGTACTCACTCCTGAAAGGCCGGATTCAGTAAGTACAGGAGAAAAACTTCCATGAAAAGCTCCTCGATAAGAGGATGCACGGCATCTTCCACGAAAATCTGGAGGATCAGTCAATGCTGTGTGAACTAACTTTTCCTTTTCTTAAATCACCCAACTGAAGTCGGGCTCGGAGGGTTTCAGTTTGGCATGTCAAGATGGTGTCATGTCTACCTGAACATGTCATCGCCATATTTTGAGCCAAGACATTCCCGATGATAGGTGCAGGGCGTGCCGTCCAACTCATGTGGGAACGAACTACATCCAAAGGCGCAATGCGGCACTAAGTTTGCTTTATTACCATCTCTGTCACTTTTACCAGATTAACCCTAATATCGCTCCGCTAAAAGCTCCTAGGGAAATACAGTCAATTGTCGAGAATGAGAAGTGCCGTATATACTAGAACTTTATATTCTCGACAATTGTTTCTGTTGCGCACTCGAAGCCTGACATAGTTCTTCTTGACTTTGAGAAGCGAACCATGTTCGTTATCGAATTTTCAACACCGGCTGACAAAAAAATGATAGCCAAGGTGCATGAAAAGAAAGAGAGGTGTAGATATTTTTTATGGGAGTTGCGACGGCTGTACCCAGAATAATCTTTTAAATTAATCGTCCTTATCATCGGCGCTCTTGGAGGAGCCAAGCTTTCACTGATCAATTGCCTGAATAGCTTCCCTGCGTGTGAACAATATGCGGCCTTGGGTCGTTTCGTGTCCTCAGGGTGTGCGAGACTTTTGCCGGATCGGCGTATTGATTCCGTCGGATCGGGTGCAATTTTTCAGATTAGCATCCGATCCCGGCAAAATCCTGTGGTTGTCCTTATGACAAAGTTTTAATTGTATATCAATAATATGGACATCGCAGGTATGGTGGGTGTTGGCGGCGCCTCTTTGCGAATTTCCGACATGCTAAATACTCATTAACCTATCATTCAATGGAATAGTGAGCCTTAAATTGTTTAAAAATAATAATTAATGGTATAGTAATGAACATAAATGTTACTGAACTTAGTAAGCCGCCTTTCAACAGAATCATGCGTGTTAGGTGTTTTTTCAATATTTTATACAATGTTAGAATTTGCTAGAGCTAATCGGTGCCTGAAAACTGTGCGCTTCAGGTCTATTGTACGGCAACTAATTCCTCCCGTTCAATTTTCAGACTAGGGTGATTTTGAAGAAAAAAGCTAAGTTATCATTTTAAATTATTTTCAGGGAAAGGAGGGTAATTTTTAGTGCAAAGTACACAAATATCCCTTTACAAACCCTGCATGTAAAAGTTAAATCAGATAACACTAGTAGTAGTTATAAACTATTGAAAATATAAAACATCAAAACATGTGGCCCCTGTATCATGAAAACCCGCCATATTAGATACACTTCCTTTATAGATTGCAAATGGGTCCTCTAATGCTACGATTTAGCAGAGTTTAAGTAAGATTGTGGACAACACAATTTTAGTTTAGTACACATGACATATTTTGCCGCTTTATTTCCAATGTATATTACCATTATGTGAAGTGATATTCAACATTATTAGTAATGTGCCTTTTTCCCTTGTGAATTTATATTGTGAAATTATTTAACTGAGTTCCCAGTTAAGCATTATATCATATTCTGTAGAATTAATGAACTAAGTCCCCAGTAAAGTATTGTTCCAAATTTGCGAACGACCATTGAAGTGAATCCCAGTCGAGCACTTCATTCTGTTCAATTATGGAGTTAAACCCAATATCAAGTTTTAACCTGAGAATGTGTATATTCTATTGAACTGAGCAGCCAGTCATGTTTATCACATTTATATACGCATACACATTTTTTTAGAATCGAAAATATATAAGTTAAACCCTAATCAAGCGTCACTCAGTTACGAAGTTCCCCCTTACCCCGCCCCTTTATTGGACTGGAATTTTGTGAGACTTTAAGCGTCCATAAATGTGTATTTTCTAAATATATTATTGTTTTAAGTTCAAAGATGTTTCATTTTTTTCAAATGATTTTGCTTAATTCATTTAAGAAATATTGTCTAAACTTTTGTTGGCCAAATTGAAGAAATATTTAAGAATTTCTTCTGACTCGGTTTAGTCAGATTTAGTGGCATCTTGCGAATTTTGTTTAGTTAATTGTGAGGTTAAAATTCATGATTTTGAAACTAAATTAAGTTTCAGCAGAGTTAGGCGAGAATGAAAGATATAGTGAAAAATTATGGATGTATTTCCCTTATCACTGATTTGCCAAAATTTGGCTATGACCAGTTTCTCGTAGTTACTGATTCGTTAAATCAGGTTATACCGATATTGTGATTATTTTTTGTTTATTTCTGAGTTAAGGAAAAGCAGACTATGTGTTGCATTGAGCTTCGGGTTTAGATAGAGATTTGAGTTTTTGCCATTTCTAATTGAATAAATTAGGCTATGGCCATTAGGGCGGAGTGAAAATGATCAAATAAGTCGAATCGTTTGTGCTGAGAGAAAAATATTTGTCAATGGTAACCCGTTTTTTAGCCAATAGCTAGTAAAGAGTTTAGGAAATATTTTTTTTAGATTTATGGAGGGGGGGCATATTTTTCATTGCATATATGGGCATAGCAAATTTGCTTGCCCACGCCCCACAACATAAATCTGAAAAATTATTTCCTTAAATCTTGAATAGCTATTGGCTTTTAAGAAGCTTGGTCTAATATTCAACTTTTTCAAAAATGTTTGCATAGGATCATTTTTTGGCCATTTTCGAAAAATTCTAAATTAGGCAAATTTTTTTTTTTTAACTTATGATTTTGTATTATTATTTACTAGAAAAAACTGTGCAAAAAAATTGCCATAAATTTCAAAGCAACAGGGAATATTTTTGAAAGGACCCCGCAGCAAATGTACATGAAATGGCTTTCGGTCGATTTTGATTAAACTTCGTAAAATTTTAGTTCTCAATGTTTTGATCAAAAGATATGTACCTTGCATTCATTTGCAAGATATTGATAACATCCTGGTCATATCTTGTCTTCATTGGCTGGATACTGACTAAGTCTCGCGCATGTCTTGCCTTCATTGACTAGATAATGACTAAATCTCAATCTTTTCTTGCCTTAATTGGTTAGATATTGAAAACATCCTTCTCATGATTTTCCTTCATTGGCTGGTTATTGACTAAGTCATTCTCATTTCTTGCCATTTCTTGTGATTCTCATTTCTTCTTGGTTCTATATTGATTTCTTCTTCATATCTTGTCTTTATTGGCTGAATATTAGCAATAAATGACAAGTTGACATTGAATGACCTTGAAAACTGACCTGTGTCATAAGGCCATGATTTTCTTAGCATTTCCCCGTTAGAGCCCAATAACTGTCATAGGGAACATTTTTTTCGCAGAGCTGCAGTTTTCAAGATATTTGGTAATGTTTCTTAGAAGGGTTGGATGTTTAACCCTCTATAACTCGAAAACTCTCCATTTTCGTACTACAATTTTACGAAGCTTAATCAAAATCGACCGAAAGCCTTTTCATGTACATTTGCTACGGGGTCCTTTCCAAAAATTTTAATTTTCAAAGCAAAAGGGGGAACAGAAGATATTAATCGATTTCAACATGTATTTTTTTACTCTTTTTGGATGTCAAACCAGAAATATTTTTCGCTCAGCTCAAACGATCCAACTAATTTGATCATTTTCACTCCGCCCTAATGGCCAGTCTTGAGCTTATGTTTTGTCCATTAATAGATTTCTGTGTTCATGGTCGTGAACTGTATAGGATTACGAGTTTCATTAAAAGATTTTGATTAAATTGAATTATTTAGAAAGGTAATTTAGCTTGTTCCTAAGTTACAGCTTAGAATTTACAAGTTTTTGCGAATTACGTAGCATGCAGTGCCGAGCAGGGAAGCCTAACTTTTCTGAGTTAGTTTACATTTTTAAAATTAGGTCAGAATTCAAGATTTTATTTTGAATGGTTTGAGAATATGATTATTGCAGTCTTGTTCGATCAAGCTTCTGAAAATTTTAATTTTGCAGCGACAAACTTTGAGTGAAGTATAAGTTTTATTGTCTTGGAGGTGCTGTATTATTATTTTTGCTGATTTTATAAACACTCTTCATATGCCGAATAAGCCTGACTACCGACTCTGACCTGACCGTGTCAAAAGCCCGTACTCTGCGTTTTGATAATTTTAGATATATGGATTTTGAGAATTAATTAGTTTCTAGCAGGCTGTAGCAGGCTACCGATAGTGCCTATTAATTTACAAGTGCCTCTGCAAAGAGGCAGCAGCCCATCCGCGTGCTCTATCGATGGCGTGGATTGACTAGCGGAAAGCTTTCGATTCAACCTCTCATAGACTTATTATCTGTCTGCTGAGAAGCTTGAAGGTTCATCCCCACATAGTGAGATGCATAGATAGCTTAATACCCCTTTGGAAAAATAAATTTACAATTTCATCGGGTGTGAAACGAAACATATCTCGCACTAGCCAGTTCTCATGAGTACCTCTGCAGTGGCATTATCTCATGTACTCCATGTGGATGACCTAAGGATCTATACTTCTGGTGCAAGCCAACTTAAAGTTGCTTTCAATATCATTGAGGGGTACACAGCACAAACTGGTATGGAAATTGGATTGGACAAGTGTGCCTAGATTTATCTGAAAAAAGGAAAGATTATTGGCGTTCCCGATAATCCTGGGTTTCTGCATATAAGTCTTATTAGACACATTGACACTAGAGAGACCTAGATATACCTGCACGTGCCTCAAAACTCTATTCAAGACGTAAGATCAGTGACGGAGTCTCTCCGAAGCGGATAAAAGTATCTTCTTCGACAAATTTGGTATATAAATCTGTCGGCTTTGAGCAAGGTATCTGCGACTAACATTATTGCTATATCAGTCCTACTCTACTCGTTTGGGGTGGTTCAATAGACTAAGAATGAGCTTACGGTCCTTGATTACTGCACGCGTAAGATCATGCATATGCATAAAAGTTTGTATATCAATTCATCTGTTTCGTTATCATACATCACAAAATGATTGCCAAAGAGCATTCCTTTGTAAAGCCGCGGATCAGACGGCCGAGACCCTTAGCCTAAGTTTTAACATCTGAAGTTAGGTAAATGCATTATTCCATCTAGATGCTTCAATTCTAAAAGCCGAATTAAACGAGGTGAGGTTTAAAAATTCCACCAACAGCTGTTCGACAAGAAAATGCACGGTGCCATTTTCAACTTAGTATACTGTGACCGCATTTTACATCAAGAATTTTCCAGAGATAGGTTCAGAGTACGTTATTCACACGCTGATTGCCTAGAACACATACGATTCGGGGGTCCCATTGACGCGAATGACGTATCGCTACATAGGCAATGTGGTCCGAAGAGTGCTTTATTACAATCTTTTTCGCTCTTACAGTATTAGTGGCGACTCTGCTCTGCCGAACGCTCCGGAAAATAGAGTATTTTCGAAAACGAGAAGCGCCAAATTTTTTGGAACTACGATTTTTGAACAGAAGTCTCCGTTGCATATTAGAGGCCTGACAGTTTTCTCCAAAACTTCGAGAAACGAACCTAAAAGGGAGCTGCAGCTCCTTAAAGCCATACCCGCGTGCTAAAAATATGCCAAGACAGTTGCGAGATGGATGCAGAAAGCTGTCATCCTTTGGTCGCTTCATTTCCTAAAGATACACGAAAGTTTTGCCAGCCTGTTTGTGTGATTTCATCGTTCCCAGTCACCCATCTTACGGTCGTGAGACGTGATATATATTCGTTATATCTTCGAGCGCATCAAGTGAAGAAGAAAATAATTGCTTACGTTGAATGACGGCATTAATAGGTACTGTTTGAAACAGAAAAAATATGCCCTTTTGCCATGAAGTCATATTTCTTACATTATTGAACAGAAATACCCGTCATACCCGTCTTTAACCTTTATTTATATTTAGTCATTCCTCATTATAATGTTTTACAGATGGCATAGCGTACTAGCTGGGGTTAAAAGAGATCTAGAAGTAAAAATAAATTTCACGTGGGACAAAGTTCCCGAAAAAGCTCTCAAGTTGAATGTGTTGTTGTTCGGATTTGATTCCTTATCACGAAATACGTTCATTCGCAAGTTACCAAGGTCTTACCGATACTTAAAACAGAACCTAGACTCTCTAGTTTTGGAGGGGTATAACATCGTCGGTGATGGAACACCGCAAGCTCTGATCCCAATTCTTACTGGAAAAATCGAACTCGAACTACCGGAAACTAGAAAGCGAATGGGAATAAAAGCGAATTACGTTGATATATTTCCCTTAATTTGGCAGAAATACAAGGACAGTGGCTACATCACTGGCTTTATGGAAGATGTTCATCACATTGGAACGTTTACTTACCGTCTCAAGGGATTTAAAAAACAGCCAACAGATCATTACATGAGGACATTTTATTTAGCTGCTGAACCGATCTTTAGGTACTCGAAGAAATTTTGTCTTAATGGAGTTCCGCGTCATTCGGTGGGTAAATCGGTTTCATGATATTTTTGGTTTTGCTTCAAAATTATTTGAATCATTTTCCACAAGGATCAATTACATTATAGGCTAAAGGTTTTGAAAATATACAATGAAAAACCTTGAATAATTTTAGGTGATGATGAACTACATCAAAACCATTTTCGATGAATATAGGAACCAGCCAAAATTCATATTTGGTTTTCACGGAGAACTTTCGCACGATTCTTACAATGATATTGGGGCTGCGGACGAAGATTTGTACCATTGGATGAAAAGCTTGAATAGCAGTGGTCACCTGAACAACACGATTCTGATCATAATGAGCGATCACGGACACAGGTAATAAGGTTAATTAGTGTAGAAATAGTGAATTATTTTATGAAACTAACAGGGGGCTCATCCTTTTTTTCTTTAGATTTGCAGCAATTAGAAATACCGTACAAGGCAAACAAGAGGAGAGGTTACCATTTTTCTCCTTTACATTTCCGCCTTGGTTTAAAGAAGTGTATCCACGCGCATACGCGAATTTCGTTTACAACACGCAGCATTTAACGACGCCTTTCGACATTCACAGAACAATTGAAAAAGTATTGGATTTCAAAACCCCTAAAGAAGGTGATGAACGGGTGCGGGCTATTAGTCTGTTTGACAAGGTATCGAAAAATTTGTTACAAAATTCTATCGTCTAGAAATACAAATTAAATAAATGTAGAGTTGCTGTTCAGAAGTTTGGACCTACGTAACTTTTTCGTGGGTGAATCCAGTTTTTTATTATGTATGCTGAGATAAAGGTCTAATGAATTGAAGACACGAATTGTAATCTCTTGTGACAATATTGCAGCATTCGCAAAACTACGTGTATGTTGATACCTCCTGATGGTATAGAAATTTTCTTACAATAAGAAAGGTCTTGCTTTCCATACAACACGATGTCAGGTCGATTGGCTCGAATATAATGATCCGTCAGGATAGTTACATCCCAGTGTAAGATGTAGTCTTCGATTTCTAAAACGAGCTTGGGAACGTATCTATACAAAGTCATCTATTCTGTCATCATTCTATATGTCTGTGTCCGTACACTCTTTGACCCATTAAGCGACATCATTTGCTAGATGAATTTGTTGGAATTTTCACACAATCGGCATCTGATAACCACCTTTTCATGTAACACGTGTTGCGACAGTTTCTGATGTTGACAACCCTCTTCTGAATCGCTATCACGAATCCCTCCATTTCCGGAAACAAGACTTCTTTTCATTAGACAAAATGTTCGATACCACTCTGTCCATTTAATGTTGTTTTAATGTTTTGGACCGCACGTTATGGTTAGCTTTTTATTTTTATTGGGTTTATAATTTCTTCATAGATTCTTTTTTGATATTGAAGATCTTCTCGGAGGATAAATTAAAGAGCGTGAAAAAAGATCCGCCTTACATATGGAGTTGTAAAGTGCAACATTTCACTTGTTGTTAAAGTAGTCACAAAACTCTACAAATTGTGACTCGTACAATATCTTTCACAGTATCATTCAAGCTCGGTGATCAACCATTTGATGAGCCGACAAGAGTACCTTTACCACTTCTTATATTTTGTAGTTAAAAAACTTCCTTTCCACTCCAGACTTTCTGAAGAAAGACAGTACTACGAATTCCTTCCCACCAAACACGTAAACTTGAACGATCATTTGTTGTGAGAGGTGCTCGTCTTTAGGACAAATTACCATCTAGTTTAAAAGATGCTCCGTCGCGACATTACTGTAAGCAAGACATTTTTTAACATTTAAATTAAATCATTAATTCCAATTTATAAACAACCCATTGGTAGCACATAATTTAAATCTGGAGTAAAATCTTGTTGGCCGAGTCGAGGCTTTTATTAACTATCGTATGCTGAACACCCATGGACTAAAAAATACTCAGATATTTATATAAATCGCCCTCAGCAATTGGCTAAATTGCATTCTTAAACTTGTACTCTAGCTCTGCGACTTCTAATTCTCCTCTTATTAAGTGCACCGTTCTGGATTTAATTTCTCGAACTCCATGTGGATATCATTGGATAACTACTTTGTAACATGGAGCACGTGCTGCAGTTTCTGGTTTGAACTAGTATTCATCCATGTGCCGAAAATTGATCAGTAAATGACCATTCTCAATTGTCATGTGTTTTCAACTCGTCGGACATACTATTTCGAAAATTGTTCAATGGTTTCAATACTACGTAGAACTATTATGCACTAAATGAGTCTCCTTGGAAGATACCCGTCGCAATGCGTATTACGAATGGCAACATAGTCTATGATGCCTAGCTCTTGATTATCCCGCTAGATTGAAACATAATTTTTGCTGTAAAGATTTCATTCTTGTCACAGTGAGAATATACCTAATCTACAATTACAGCTGTAATAAGGCATTTACAGATTGTTGGAAGACAGGCATTGAGATGGATTTTTAGGGTTTGGTTTTTAAGGGAACATATTTGTGATGCCTTAAAGTATGAATTTTGGCACTAGATTTAAATGTTCACTGATTTTTCAAAACACCTTGTCAGTCATGCACTGTTACCAAAAGTTGTGCACCAGGTCCGGACCTTGGCCTCTTCAGTTCTTGCCCTCTTCCAGACCTCTGAAATGTGAAAACCTGTAATGTTAGTGGGCTCTATCGGATGGTAATTTCTTTTTCTTTTCCTCTCTAGTTAAAACCACGAAGTGCCTAAGTTGCTTCTGTTTTTTTTCAAACACCCGACTAGTAGTCCATTATGTCTTCCAATTAAGTAGCTTTGATATCTTACGGAATATTTTTTCTTCTTGCATTACTCATATTGTACCGACGCGACGTAGTCCTGCAGCAAGTACATCAAGTCCCTGCCGTCGAGAGTGTATAATCTCATCCAATATTACTGGTGTTAATTTCTAGCTGTTCCAAGGTTCTATTTTCTTTCTTATATCAAGTCAATTAAACTCATTTGTTCGTTACTTTGCTGAAATCCATATCCAATCTGAGTTCAAATGGTAGATCTCGTTCCATCGCTGGTACAAATACTGCATTTATAGGCCTAGTTCTACGGCTCAATGTCAGCCCAACATTTGTTAAAGCAGTTAGTTTTGCTTTCAAATGTACAGATAAAACCTTGTTGTTTAGCTGCTCTATTAGTGCACGCAGATCCTTCGTGGTGTATATCATTGACAGAGAATGCCTTTATGTTGGTTCTACGTCTCTAAACTATAGTGAAGCAGAACCAAAATTCCGTTTAAGGTACTAAAGTTTTTCTTCGATTTCGCTGGATGTCGTTATGCCTGGATGTGGTTTTAGTGGATCCGATACTTGATCTTTATTATTCCTAGAATCTATACCTTTAGCTTCAATCAGGTCTTCGTTATCCGCATCTTCAAGGGGGAGTTCATCAATAGGAGGCTGCACTTTCACTTCCATTTTGATGGTAGCTATTTCAACAGCCGAGAGCAATCTGTTGACAGATATTAAGCGTTTTTGGTATGATTGATTCTGTTCCTTTATTTGTGTAGCTAGATCGGGTACTTGAGTAGAAGATACGATGATGTGCTATCCTCACACTTTGCTCACTTTTCTCTGTCAAAAATATTAAAGCCCATACCATCCCTGTTAACGCGCATTTTCTGCGTCTCTGAATCCTCTAAATTATTATGAAAAATAATTGTAGAAATTTCGTACCTGTAATTTCTTTCTATAAGAACAGAAAAAGTTACCCCCCCCCCCCCCCAAAAAGGGTTAAGAATTTAGTGTTATTTTGAGAAACTAATTGCTTCTAACGTCTTATTAAAATGATTTAAAAAAATGGAAAATATGGAAAAGTAGTATTTTCGATACTCCAAACAAACACTGAATTATACCATTAGGACAAATTCATATCATACGTCGGGAAGCATTAAAGTGCGAGTATGACTAGTAAATGCCCCATAATAGCATCTTTCTCGAACTCATGGATATGATTGGTATGAATGTATAATTGCTATATTAGCCCTCTGCTTCGACATGAGTCTGCTAGTAAGATAAAGCGAAGAATGGGCGCAGATGGCGCTGGGAGCCTTTCCATTCTAAGTTTACGTGGCAAGAATAGGAAGGATTAATGCCAAATGAATTTGATTGATATTTTTCGCAATGACAGTCGGTTTTATATTTCACGTAAAAACTGCCTGGAAAGACTCGCAGCACCATGTGTCCTCTACGCTTAACTTAATGTTACTATTGAACTGACGCTAACGTATATTCGTTGCAGGAGGCTATAATATAAATGTTTTGAAAAACAAACATACATTTATTTGTATGGCTCACTATTTTTATATTTACATATTGTTGTCTAAATTGAACGGAGTATAAGAATAATTTGTCAGCTAATGTACATAATAGAAATATATTTTTCTAAATGTGAAAGGAGAATGTTTCTTTATAAAACTCATATTTAGCATTTTTAAATAGTAAATGTTTTCTTAACTTTGGTAATAGCAGGGATTAGCAGCATAATATGTGCTAAAAAAGGTAGAAATAGTGCCATTTTCTTCGCCGAAAAGGGGTAAAATAGGTGAAAGAATAAACAATGCTTTTTACGTATATAACAAAGGTTAACAATGAAAGTGTAATATTGATGAGATGTGTCCTTTGCCATAGATTTGTGGTCACTGAATTTCAATCCCAAATTGGAATATCTCATACCTATAACCAACTCGATATTATGGTCTTTTAAAATGGTGTTAACTAACACCGTAGCCATTTTTAAAGAGAAGATTTTAAACAAATCTAAGAAAGCTCTATTCAAAGTTTCGTTTGAATTTTTTTGAAAATGTTTGGGCCCATGCATTCTTGAAATCTTTAACTGCCAAAACAGTGTCTCTAGCACATCGGATACCTTCTCTATGATTGTCCTAAAGTGATCAAAGAACGAATTTTGTTAATTTTTACTGCAGTTATCTTTAACCTGCAAATTAATTGGATTTGAATGGTAAGGGCATGCGGTACTTAAAAAAATTATCGATTTTACCAGTGTTCGGTTCCCCTGGTTTTTTCCTACAATAATAAAGATTTTGTCTTTAACATACTAATGGACGTCCCGGAAATCTTCGTTTGTGGAATAATTTAAAAAAATTAATGATTCTAAATTTGATTGATGTGTGTGTATTTTTAGGTTATGTGTGTTACAATGCTCTCCAGCTCTTACTTCCGAACCACACAATATTTTTGGCCGTAAACTTGAGATAATCAAAAAACATAGTAACTAATCTCCCGCAACTAAGCTTGTTCGTATAGAATTATAAAAATTATTTCACACATAATTACTAAATGGCTACCGAGAGTATCAGTATGACAGATACCTACATTATCGATGCATGTTCGGATGCTTTTTTATGTTGCAGGCCAATTTTAACTATACCGACAGGTCTGGCCAATTACAGGAAGTAGGTAATAATAGATAATGATAGCTAATAATAGTTTGGGACATAATAGTTGCTGTCTGCAAAGGATTGCAATTTTACAGCGGCAAGAAATTGCAATATATTTGCAATTAATGATTTACACATAATTCGCAAGTAAGAAATGCGGCACATTTAGGTCCTAAATACTACATGTATATAAATTTTGCCATAAAAAGCTTAAAAATTGTAATTTTCTACAAGTACTTACTAAACTGTTGGAGATAGGAATAAATAAACAATATTTTTGAGATTTTTCATGCAAGGGAAATAATTATTTCAGGCAAATAATAAGAAAAATAGTGTGAGTAATTTGTTACATGAAAAGAGGATTGGTGAAGACCCTTGCGAACGTTATGGTGAATTAGGTACAATAAGGGTTTTAACTGTGCATATCAAAAAGACCGCAGTCTTCTGGTATAGGTGAAGTTACCTACATAGATGCTATATATGGACAAATTTTATCAATATTGTTATTATTTTTTTTGTTATTTAAGAAAAGTATAAAGTGGATACTTCCACGACGCGAACGGTATTTTGCTTATATATAGCACAGAATTATTGAATATAATGTATATAATGATACCGAATATTGTATTTCTAGTTGGCAATATTTATATGCGTCAATTATTTAAATGCATTAATTATTTTTTTTAATATAGCATAAAATGTATAGTGTTAGTAGTTCCACGACATCGGTAATTTATGGTAATTTAAGGAAATTTTCGATGTCGTGGAACTGCACAATTATATATATACAATATACATATACATACGAGTATATATGGGAGTCGGGTACTTCCACGACCATTTTTGTGACGAATGATATGCTTGTGGAAATTAAAGTCATTCGAATTTTAAATAATTAAAAAAGGTTTAGTGTTAATATCAGATTGCTTGAAATCGTTACGAGCAATTTGTATATAATGTATCTTAGTTAATTTCAAGATCCGTTATTCTTGAAAAAGCAAACTTATAACAATATTCTCTTAGAATAATGCTAGAAAGAGGTGGTTTCTTCTGAAATTTTCCACTTTTATTCACTTTCAAAATAGAGTGAGGTAATATTTAATTCGATTAATAAACTTTATTGTTTAAAAAATTTGTTGTTATTTTAATAATATTCTCATTGAGTGTGGCTAGCTTTTTGCTGTTTTTCGTTCAACTTTAGACTTTTCTTCCACTTTTCACTTCGAGAAAGGTAGTAAGTAATGCAATTTAGAAAACGTAATTGTTTAAACAATTTATTGTTATTTTAAACTGTCTTATCCTATATTAATGCTAAATAGTGACAGTTTTTTCTTAAATCTTTCACTTTTTGTACCTTGTTCAATGAAACTGAGGTAATGCTTTA
>JAAAKG020099727.1:0-15940 GCA_010014905.2 Druon quercuslanigerum | reverse complement strand
TCAACCCACAAATTTTTTTTGCCCAGCTCAAACGATTCGACTAATTTGGTCATTTTCACTCCGCCCTAATGGACATGCCTGTCGCATATTACCACAAAGTAATGGATAAATTACACAGGGGAGTAGAGCCCTTATCTGGGAACTCCATTGGGCTCAACGAGGGAGAAGTGCCAACAGAGACTGATGACTTTACGGATCCTGATGACTTCGCCTCTACGCAATTCAACCCCATTAAGGTCCCAAAACAAAGCGCCTAAAATAATTCGGTACTGCCAAGAAAATCCAACAAGGGCGATGGAAAAAATCGTGTTCAAACAACATCAGCCGACACGACCACTTGCCAGGCCTTGTCACTTAAACAATCTCCGACTAAGAACAATATTAAGAAAGAGAAGAAGCCCGAAACAGCTAGTTAAGGATCAGAGAAAATGGGTTAAACGACTCGATCTGGAAACCAGCAACCATTGGACAGGCCAAAAGATACATCCACTGCATCGAAGACGATAGTGACTAGTTCCAGGGGAAGACCATCCGTTCTGAAACCGACTCCCGTAAATCTAAAAGTTTAGAACAAAGGGACCTACTGACATTGGCATCAACCAATGGAGCTGCGTCTGGCGGAAGGAAAATGGGTAAGGTCTCTGTAAAAGAAAATTCAGATAAATTTTATAATCTGCCACTCCATTTAACGTTTAAAGACCTTTAAAGCTTAAAACTTAAAACTTCACGTTTAAAGCGGTATAGCCGGTACACTCATAAAACTAAGAAGGAGAGCGAAAAATCTCAAATCTTGCTTCACAAGTTTATGCGATAAAACTACGGACGTATATGTAGACGGAGCGTGCCAGGATCATCCGTGGAATATCTTGCAACCCGCTACTGGAAGTCAAACGAACAACGCTGATGAAATTCAAGCCGCCTCAGCAGCTGCAAGAAAAGCGATTGAAAATGGTATGAACAAACTACAGATAAATACGTATTTAAAGTTTCTTATTAACAGCTACATCAAATGGGTCGCTGACTACGAAGCCAACGGGTGGAAGAGTACTGATGGCAAGCCTATTGTCAATTGTACATAGTTGGAAGAACTAAGAAAAGCACTAGAGACCAAGTTGCCAAGGGATAGAAGGCTTAAGATAGCTGATTATCTAGAATGTGCGGAAATCAACAGAAGCAATGCTCCCTAGACAATCATGCTCCAGAATTCAGTACTTTTCAGAAAGAACAGAGTGCCACTATACCCACTGGCCAAACAGATCCTATAGTTTATATCAGTCCCCCTGCCGACAGCAGAGAAGGTAGCGATGACAGTGAGGACGGGAACGACGGCCTGAGTAATAAAGACACAGGAACAAAACCATTTAAACCTATAATGGAAAGGACAGAAATCCAACTATATATTTCCAAATTCTAAGAATTGTTATTCGATCATCATTCTGATTTTTGGGACAAAGAAGGACTTGAAGAAGTCCTAAAAGATGAAATACTTCAAATAGAACGTACGGCGGTATCAGAAGGAAAAGATGATCAAGAGTTATTATTCTCCTTAAAAAATATGGATCCATGTACCAATGTTGACGATCCCCTTTGTAATAGAGGAAAGACATTTCTAGAATCACTTCGTAGACACCTCGATACGAGGGACGATTCGAAATCTAATGATACTGCGTTAGACACAGATAATCCACACACAAAAATCCGGGGTAGAAAAAAGAAGTACAGTTTGGCCTAAAACTTCCCCGGGGTAATAGACTCTTCCTTTATAGGAGCTCAACTTCCAAGGAGATCACCATTCCAGACGCCAGTGTAGGAAAAATGGACCAAATCCACTAATTTTTAGAGGAGTCAGTTTTTCTCTTTGAAATATATTATTTGGGCGTAAATAATTAGAGGTCAGGTTCTATCAATAAGATTTCTTCCCGGAACAAAGAAATTTTTTTGGGAAAAAGTGCACAATATACCATGTCATTGGATTAGTGCTTTCTTGTGCATTTAAGAGGTAAAAATGTTCTTACAAAAATGAAAGTAATTAAAATTCTACGTAAAACTGAAAAAAGTTGTTCTACCACCAACTTCTAGGAGTTGCGTCCTTTGAAATAACACCGATTTTTTTCAATTTTTTGCCAAAAATCAAATGTTTTTTTTGTCCTGATAGTCAGATTAAAAATGGTCAACAGATGCAATAAAGTAGACGTAAATAACTATAATTTCAGCAAAAGAATATTTTTCTAGCTACAATAGATCGAAGGTTACCATCTGCCAAATTTACAGGTAAATTCCCAGAGTTCAGTTTTTTGTAAATAGCTCATTTCGGGGTTGTCACAGAAGAAAGTTCCTAGACAATGAAGACAAAGAAACTTAATTCTGCGCAATTTAAAAAACAGATTTTCCTATCTCAAATAGGTCGCGGGTAATGACATTCTAAATATACCTATTTTATGTTATTTTTCCCCCGAAAACCCGAAAGTCGTATTTTTTGCGAATCACTCGTTTCATGGAGGTCACACGAGAAACTTCTAAGAAGATAAAGGAAAGAGAACTTAATTTTGCGTAAGTTCAACGAAAAATTTGGTACCCCTAATAGGTCAAAATTTCTATTAAGCACGTTTATTTGAGATCAAAAATAACGGAAATAACGTCAATTTATTTATTTATACCATTGTTTATTAACTGATTAAAAATAAATAAATATTTATTCTTGATCTATAATAAGCGTCCTTTATAGAAATTTCATTTAAAAATGCCAAAAAATACACATTTGATGAATAATGAAAATTTATTTATAAAAACTATTATTTATTAATTGAAAGTTGTCGATTATTAATTATTTGATAGTTCAATAATTTATTGATGACTATTACTTGACATAAAAACTCTTATGTTAAGAAAATGGTTTGGCCACCAGGATCTGAGCTACATAGAAACAAAAAAACCTTGTACCTCTTAAGTGCATAGAAAAGCGTTAATAAAATGGCACGGGATACTTTGCACCTTTTCCCAGAAAAATTGACAAGACTAAAAAAGGGATGTCTGCCAGCAAGAAGCACAATATACTACCGCGGCAGCTTAATTAATTCGATGGGTTCTATGAATAATAGGCTATCTTTTCGTTACCGTTCAGAATTAGGCTAACTGAAATACGAAATACTGGAGTTTTAAATTTGTACTAAATGTTTTGAAAAATAATAGGTTATTTATTCCTTCTCAAAGCTTAGCTAAATGAAGTTAGCCTAATTCTTATCCGTAGCGGAAAGATAGCCTAATATTCGTGGAACCCATCGAATTATCATCTATTATTATATCATCTATCTCTCCGCGAAATACCCTAAATATACGTCTGTCGCATATAGATGATTCCTTCTCCTTTTCGAATGGAGAGGGCCCTATTTGAGCTGTAGAGCAGAAGGATAATTTACCTCCGCCTACCCCAAATAAAATTTGGATACAAAGCGAATGGACTAAACCTGTCAGATCTGTGGACATATATACCTAGAAAGGGACATGTATTGATTACATCTTTCGAAAATGACAAAGTGTACTCCATCGTAGTTAAAAGAAATCACTTTAACGCAATTGACTACGCCTTTATTTGCACAATACGGAGCCCCTCGAAGCATCCTTACGGATCAAGGAGGAAGTTTTGTAAGCAGACTAATGCACAAACTATTAAAAATATTAGGAGTAAAGGGAATTACTAGGTTTGGGTACCGCCCACAAACTAACGATTTTATAGAACGTAGTCACATCGTACTTACCGATTATATGAAATATTACGCGAAAGACTATGATTATTGGGATAGGTTACTACCCTTCTCGATGTTCGCGTAAAATACATCTGTACACGAATCTACCAACTTCACTCCCATCGAATTAATATATGGAAGAATTGCGCTATGTACGTTATGATGAAAAGCTTGGCCACTAAATGGAAATATTGGTGATAAGGATTGGTGATAATATTTAAAGATGTAAGAGAAAATAAATTCGACAAGCGAGCAACTGAAATTTATACAATTTAATTTACTTTTAAGTAGGCCTTGACATGATTACTAAAAAAGTATCTCTGTTTTTTAGGTAAAGTAAAAGAACAATCAAAATATATGCAACGCTCTGGTGGACCATTGCGCTCATCTTCGTGCAACACCGTACTCTATCTGTGATGACATTAGCGAGCTCTACCGCGATCTTTAATTTGGATCCCGTACTGGAGTATACTATTAGTATTTAGGGTCGATGAGTAGGACAACCACAATATGAACAATCGACGCCTTTCTAAATATAAATCGTAAGCAAGAAATGTTTACAGTAACCAAATCCAAATTTAAGGACTTACCTAAGTACTGTGGACCCTCGCTTGAATACAGTTGGCAACAAATCATAGATGTTCACAGCCTAAAATCTAAGATACATACTGCTGAGTGACTTTAGCATGACGTCGAACGAGAAATGAATGAGCTGGCCAGCTACTAAGCAAAAGTTTCCAACCTAATTACCGAAACGATTGAGAAAGAGAAGGACAACTCCTCTGCTAGGCTTCTTAGAAAAAGTTGCCGGTCCTATAGCCGGACTTCTAACATACGATGACGGATAAGCAATGGATTCTGAAATAAATAATCTTAACCCTTTGAAGTCCACACATATTAAAGCACTTGTCGAGGACACTGGGGTCTACTTGCCCCCATCAAGTTTAGGATGGGCCCTAACCCTACATTATTATTTTTGTCCGAAGAAAAAAGCGTAAAATTACGGAAGTAGAGTTTTAATTTGTTTCTATTTTTTTTACAATTCTCCTAGGGTTTTAAAGATGAAATGTTGGAGAATTAGAAAAAAATATGCTACTTTAATTCCTTTCAAAAAGTTGAATTATTCCGAGGGATGAAAAAGAGAAAATTCAAAATTACAAAAAAGGTAAAAAAAGCAAAAGGTAAGGTTTAAAAAGGTAAAAAGGAATAGTCTATATTGTTTTTTTTTAGTTTTCATTTTTTAAATGTTATTTTTGTGCAGAAGCAGAGTCATTGCAGCAACCCGACCGGTGAGCATCACATATCGCACGTTGGCAAGAAGCGCAGGAGACCCGAGTTTTTCGGTCTCTTTCTCGCGAGCACAGTGCACAGTAAAATGGCTGCTATGAATTCCGCAGTGTAACCTTTGTAAGGCGTTCTTGGAGAAATTAATCGATTAGTGCCAGCTATAAGTTTTTTCAGGAAATTCGGACGGTTTAATTTTGGGTTATTCACGTTGCACGAAAATTCTCATAGGCCATCGCATTGTTTTCCTTACCACGGTATACTCGTGGCAGAGCTGATCAAATGAATCAGTACCGCCTTTAGTTGAATTGTATAACATTATTATTTCAGATTTTCTTAATTCTTTGTTGATGGACCCATCTAAAATGCAAGATGACAAAAAAAGAACTATCTTGTTCTTCTTCGGCGTGTAGGAAACCAGTGTCATGTCCGGGTCATACCCAAAGCGCGACGATCCAACTTCTGCACCTTTCTTAAAAGGTCCCGTTATTTCGCATTTATTCTTGTATATAGTTCCTACGATCGTCAGCGAGCCTTCCTTCAGCATTGTTCGCACTAAATTCACTGATATGAACCAGTTATCGCAAGTCACATTTCGATTAGTGCCATGAATCGGGGTTGATTGAGTCCGAACGTAGTAGGCGGGAACAGATCACCTTCTTCATATAAAAAGTTTTTGAATCATTCAGCATCATGATTTTTAACACATATTTATCAGGTTTAGATGCAATATACATCCTGAAAGAGTAACTTCCGCGAAATTCGAGGAGCTGTTCATCAATTGTGCAATATTCATAGGGCGCGTAATATTGGTTGCAACTAATAATAAAATTGTCCCAAATTTTTCGGATTAGACTAAACTTATCACTTTTTCGTAATGACCTTGTTTCCTTGTGATCGAATTTGAAGTTGGTAGATATAAACAGAAATCTGTTCAATGACATCATGGAGCCATATAGTGAGGATCCAAATTCAACAGACCACAATTCTCGCAAGTTTGCCTTGTGCGTCTTCTGCACACCCGAGAAGTAAACAATCAAAATAAGCGTATCTGCAATTTTTATCGAAATGAAGATAAAGGCGTCAGTAGGTTTATGAAACTTTACTTTACTCAAATATGTAAGAGAAAAATAAAAATAGTTAAAGAAAAGTGGTTATTTTTCAAGAAATAGTTACCGAATCTGCGGGGAGCAGAGACTTTGCAAATGGGAAAAAACGCAACTGCAAAATGAGAGTCCGCGTTATGCTACGCATGCGCGCCGTTCAGTTCATGCGTTAATTTCAAGTAAATATATTATTAGTAATAATAACAATTTAATTGGCTTTGACTTTGACTTATTGTCGTGATAAAAAATTAATAATCTTCATAGAAAGCTTGAATATCTGCTTGATTATTAATTTCGTAGGATAAGTGAAGACTTATAAAAAATGTTACCAGGTTTTTGAATGATCCCTTTAATTTTCATTTTGTAAGATAATTAAAGACTTGAAAAAAATGTGATCAGATCGTTTAAGTATCGCTTTAAATGTTATTTTAATAATATAACTACAGAATTTAACGCGAAATGTTGTCAGATTCTTCAGGTATCACTTTAAGGGTTATTGCAATAAAAATACTACAGAATTTAACACAAAGTGTAATCAGATTGTATAAGTATAACTTTAAGAGTTTAAGTGTTATTTTAGTAAGCTAACTGTAGAGTTTGAAGGAAAATTGATGTAATTTTTTAAGTATCGCTTGATGTTTAAATGCATCTGTAAGATAACATTACAATGTACATTTCACAACCAAATTGCCTTATGTAAATTAAAAAAAATTATAAGTTGTAAAATACCATTCAGGTACATATTAAAAAATAATGGATGCATATAATCTTATGCATTATTATTTATTATTATTTATTTATCCTTATGAGTCCCTTATCCCTTATTCTCTTATTTATTATTATTTAATACTAATTAAGAAGCTCAGAAATTCTTCGTTGAAACAAATTAGTCAAATTAATGCAATATAATAGCGAGAATGAGCGATATAAAATTAGAATGACTCTACAGACTAATAAACGCAAAATTTGATATTTTAAATATACTGATCAATACATTTATCTTCATATACAGAATCTTTGACATTTTATTTGTGTTTCTTGATGATAGTGAGTGACTTATTATCATTTAACAATTTTTATAGCAGATACGGTACTTCCAGACAAAGTAGCTGAAGTTCTAAATAAGCCTAACTGCACATTTTCACTGAATTCGATAAAAATACATCTTTCTTTTCGTAAAATCTGAAAATTTAGTATTTTTTATGAAGACAGCCACTTTTTTTGTTTAAAACTGGTTCAAAGATAAAAAATGGTACGTTATACATTGTTTTCTCTTCCAGCGTATAGCTGTGGGACTTCGGTACTGCTTAGAAAAAGAGTCCCGTTCGATTTTCGAGTTATGACATAGTATCGTAGTACCACTGCAGATTCATTTGATTTACATTTTTAAAAAACAACATGAAGTTCTCCTATTCAAAAACAGGACACCTAATTAACGATACCATGAAAAGATAGATCTATAGTCTTTACACTGTGGATTTTCTCTAAACATTGAAGGAATTTTTCTTATCCATACACATATATAATATACCGCAATTCAGCCTTATAGACCACTCGTGCCCATAAATATAACATACTATTTTTACAGCAATTTTTATCAAAAAATTAATTTTTGCACATAGTTTTGCACAGACAGAAGCCAAAAATAATTGAAAAGAAAATTTCCCTTACCGTACGAAAAAGTTACACTGAATCCACGATGGGTTCCAATGGCCCCTTCTCATCTTTCGCGTTTATTTTGTTTCGTGCCTGAAGACTAACTGACGACGGAAACCTATGTGCCCTGTCCTCAGATACCTAAAACGCATTTAAATTAGGTCGAAACATCGATAACGACCTTTCTCTAAAAGGGACACTCATATGAAAAAGCGCTGGGATCCAATGGCCCCAGTGTGGAGTTCTAGGGTAAGTACAGCTCAGGACAATTTATCGCATCTTCTTAGACAGCAAACTCATCTCATAAGGCCCTGATTAGAAGAAATTCATATAGTAGCGGAAGAGCACAAGTCGCAGCAACTATAACTGCGAGCACAACTTCTACGTGATATTGGATCCACTAATGCTATTTCTACATTGCTCATAAGACTTTCCTATACTTATTCATTAACTAAACTACTGCATGCCATTGAAATTGGAGTAGACTAATATCTGCGATCAACTGATCGAACTGTCGACATCATTCTAATTGCATGACATCATTCCATCCTTATTAACATTATCACGAATCCAACCGATTTTTGAGAGACATCCAAGATCATGCTCCGAAGGTTGCGCTTCTTGTACACGGACCCGATGTAAGTGTAGATAAATTGTCCAGAGTCTCTGTTATCATCATCACTTCCTGAGAAGGAAAGTTGTAAGTCCTAGTGGATGTGCCCTTACTATAGAAGACCGCGTTCACAGTCTACAGGATACATTCAGTTCCCATTCAACAGTTCTTCGTGAGCAAGAGCACAGAAAAAGCCTATGTGCGCTCTGATTTCTCATGTATTTCAGTCAAGAAAACTGAACGAACCTATTCACTTATGAATATTACGAAATTCGAAAAATATCCAGAATTACTTACATATCGGATATGTCCTGGGACCTTGCCGGCGTACGAAACTGTGAGATTTTAGTCTCGTAAAACTGCAATATTGCTCAATCAGAAATTGTCAACGTTTGGATTATGCAACACCAAGGTGTTTTATAACCAACAACATTTTTGGAAAGCATAATGAGCGAATTATGTTGAAAGGGATTGGAATAATCCAAATTGATTTAATCTGTTAACCATGTCAACGAAATTGCAACAAATTGAAAAACTATCTACGAATTTCGAAACCTACCAGAGTGAACGCTCTGACGCATCCAAAGTCGCAAACTACAAAGCAAACGACTAAGCCTTGGATCAAATTTAGCAGCAACTATTCGAGCTTAGTACGCAACAAAAAAGTAAAGTAAAACAGTCATTACTAATTCACGGTACGTATGTGGGTGTTAGACAACCTCCATTAGTATGCAGCTCTACTTCTGCCACACTATGCTAATCATAGCTTATTTGGCATGTTTGGACATCTGCCGTAAATGTTCTTTACTCAAACGGGACAACTACAATAGAGGTCAGGCGAGAAATACCACCAGCTTTGCGGAGATAATAACACCTTTGCCTAAGGAGGAGGTGTCTTTACTCGATAATCAAGAACCAAGTGCCTCACCCAGAACTAAGCCTAAGTCAGGGATCAAAGACCCAGGAATCAGGATGCCTAAGCAGGTACTAAAGCCTGCCTAAGACAGTCTAGGTTTCTATTCCCGGGATACTTCCCGGTATACCCAGTTCAGTGTTGTAGGTAGCCCTAAAGGGGCCCCGTATCAAAATTTATTGCGGGGTCCCTTTTTAGGAAAATAAACAAAAACACTAACACAAACATCTCGGGGGCCCGTATCATTGACACGGCTGATTGGGCGGTAACTATGCCTCTGACCCAGTGCCATCAATGCTTCAAGGCCATCAAAACATCACAGACCAGAAACAGTGTAATGTAAGTTGATTATTGTTATAAAGAAATTTATTTCCAAAAAAGTGTAGAATGAGTTTGCGTTACGATGAATGTTCTGCCTTCTCTATTGTAAGAAAAAAAAATGAACTATATTAACCTTGATTAAAAACTAACTTATAAGAGACAAAGTATACAGACTTTGAGAAACATGACTGCACTTAAACCATATCACGAAATACGATCTACATTTCTGAAATACAACATTTAAAGTGTTAAACACGGGTTACTTTCGTCCTCATCGAATCCGGAGATTCATCAACAAAACTTTTTCATTTCATAAGAATTCATCCTTAAAATCAACATCAGGAAAATTCACTATTTCGAAAATTCATTAATTCATAATTAACCTGCTCCTCACATTTTCTAGCAAAAATGTAACAAAAGTTTACCAGTCGCATTTTTCATGGATCATCGTTCCGACTTCTTGCGAATATTCTTGGAAGTACCATCTCCTCATAGATTTGAGACACCCATGAGTTAACCATGCTGCAAGCATTATAATCTTGCGATATCATCTTAATGAGTCATACTAATCTTCAGGAAAATTAACATCATTTAAACTGTCATCTAAAAAATTTACCAATTATAGTCGAACAATCTTCTCCCAATGCATGGATTCATCATCTCGGGATTCTTAGAAATTCCAGGGCGTGTTTGTGAGGTGCATCTTGTGGACAATAGTAACATTTTCTCTCTCTCTCTCTGTCTCTCTCTAAAAAAATTCAACTATAAATTCGTGCAACAGGGACGAAACTTGAGCTGAAGGAAAAGGTCAGAAATAATAATATTTACTTTTATCAAAATTGCTCCGGTGTATTCAATGGTAATATCTCGATACATTATCTCTCTCTTTCACCCTCCCTCTCTCATGTGTCTCACTCTTAATTGGGACGAGGGATCAAAAATCGTGGCGTAGGGGAATGTTAGTGATTTATTATAAAGAGCAATTTAACCCATTGAAGGGTAATAAAACTGATGTATTATTATGTCTATAGAGAGAAATTGCTTAGCCTGTCATCTCTTCCACCACCGTGTATTCATGGTGTAACTGTTTTTTAATGAAAACATTTAGTTTAATTCCGATCAGAACAAAATGTAGTAATTTGAGATCACGTACACAATTCGTTTGATTAATTTACTCCTTCGTAAGAATTTTTTCCATAAAATAAAGTGATGAGCTCTTTCAATTCTATGGATACTCGATCAGGAAACGTTATCATCGAGATTTAAGCGTAGAAGGAAACGAAAGACATTGGCATACTTAAATTCAAACTAACTATTGTAAGAGAAGAAAATGAGAATAGTCTTGAATACAAAATATTGTACTTCAAACCCTGGTCGAATTTATTTTACTAAAAATATACATAATCGTGTCATAGAAACATAAGAAACCTTACTTAATAAGTAGGATGTGAATAAGCAAATATGTACAGTATGAAAAAAGTTAAAAGAAAATGAATATTGAAACATTCTTTAAAAAATAATAAAAATTAAGACAAGATAGAATATGTAGCAGGAATATAAATATATTATCAGATAAAACCTCTGAAAACAACAAAGAAGTTGTATTAGATAAATAAGAAATTCGAAGAAAAAATCCAAAAAATGTTAATTGTAATAGAATTAAGAACTAAAAGTTTGATAAACCAATCAAATGAAGCAAAGAAAAATGTGAAACTGAAGTTTTTTTATTACTATAGGCATTCGATTCAACAAGACGGGGAAAATAAATCAAGAAAAGTACCGCACGATGCAAGATACTCTAACGCTACTTTTGCGAGAACACCTCAACTAGCTCGGTACTTGTGGGAAATACTAATAAGAATTCCGCAGGTTTTTATGAAAATAAATTCTTGTTGTTAAAAAGAAGTGTCCAGGTTTTTTCAGAGGAATAATATTATTGATTAAACAAAATAATCATATTTTAGAAATAAGAAAAATTATAAAGTGCTTAAAATTTTACAAGTGCTTTAACAGATTCTTCCAATAAAAAGTTTTAGTTATTCAGAACTTATGGATAAAGTTCCTATTCAACCCGTTGTCATGCAGAAGATTAAGAATCAAAAGGTTCGGCAATAAATTTGAACGCTTTTAATTAATCAAAATCTGTGCTAGTGATAAAATTTTCATTTGTTAGTATCCTACCACTTTATGAAATTTGAGTAGGATTTTCAACCCGTTTTCATTCGGGAGATAATCCAAAAAAAAATTTGCGATTGTAGAATGCAATAAAATAAAATGAAAACGATTCAATAATTTAATGGTATCTATTTGTGAACTCCAGGAAGATCGGATTCAATCCGAGAATGAACTCAAAAATCCATTCAAATTGGAATTGTACTAAGCTTATAAAAAAAATAAAGACAAATAAATTAAAAAACAATTTCTGGACAGTCAGCATCAAATTAGAAAGAGAGAAATTAGCGGGTAGCAGATGACCAGCATTTGAAAGGTGAGAGACGTTCGCAAATTTTTTTTTACTCATAATTCTGACATCATAATAGAATTCTCAATCCCAAACTCATCATCATCAAGACTGGGTCTTGATGATGATGAACCTAAATTTTTGAGAAATACGTCGCTCAATACAGAAAAATGCAGAAAAAACTGACATGTCCTATGTGTGTGTTGTAACTGTACTTGTAATCAGACACCAGGCTAGCTGTCACCTTCGCGCCACGAACGGTGTCGGGGCGCTCTTCCTTATCGACCGCTTGTCAAGACTACGATTCTCCAAGAGGAAAGCCTCTTATGCGACATTGTAACAACTATGTGCGCTTGTAAATCACGTTAGCGACAGTTACCAAACAATTGCCGACAGCTCCCCGGCGATCAAATTATTTTTTTGAAAAATATTACTGAGAAAAAAAATCATACAGATATTTCGAATCATTTATTTGTATAATCGTAGCTTACAAGTTTTTACAAGGGAACAAAAAGTCCGGTACACATGTCTAATTATTTTTGACGTTCTATCGATTGATATGAGTCTCATTAAAAAGTTAATGTCTCATAAGTGGCTTTCCCCATTGAGAATCGTAGTCTTGACCCGCGGTCGATAAAGAAGGGCGCCCCGATACCGTGCGTGGCGCGAAGGTGAGAGTTAGCCTCGTTGCTGATTACAACCACAGTTAAAACACACACACACACATAGGACATGCCAGTTTATTCCCTTCTTCTCTCCAATTCAACACGTATTTCGCCAAAATTTAGGGTCACCATTATTAAGAGGTGGCCCTTTGAAACGTTTTTGGGTTCGAGAGTTCTTCTATGGTGTCAAAATTGTCAGTAAAAAAATAAATTTGCGAAGGATTCTAACCATTCAAATGCTGTCGTATGCTACCCGCAAATTTCTCTTTTTCGAAAAGTTAATATTGGCCCTGAAAATAATGCTTTCCTCAACAAAAAGTTTGATTTTTCAACATTTTACTGATGTGAGAATTTCGCAAAACCCCAGATATTCGAAGATGTTTTGTTTTTTTCGTTCTCAAATCGATCGGAAAAAATATTTTATATTGAGTCAATGTCGTACCTATAAAAAAATTCAAAGTTGGATTCAACCAACACGCTTAAATAAAGCGATTTTTTACCATAAAACCCCCCTGAATGATTAGGTCGAAGGTTTTCATTTAAAGTTTCAGAGAAAACGTTAAATTAACGTTTAGGAACAAAAATTCTCCTTTCGCTTTTGTGATCCCAAATCTTATTTTTGTAATAAGAAAACGTGTGAAATTTTATTTTTATTTAAAGTCTTTAATAAAATCTTTCCTTTCATTCTCTATCAGGAGTGGTTCCGATGCATGTATTCGCGACCATATTCCTAAAAAAGAAAATTAAATCCATGGAAAGATCGAACAGTTTTAGATTTTTTTTAATTTAGCGACACAACTTAATTAATAAATAACTAGTTTATCCTTATAAATAATCTAGTTTCAATAAAAAACAAAATGTTTTACAAAGCTTCATAACGTCGCAAAATACAATAATGTTATAACTGGTTCCTTTGGTGAGGTCCATTTCGCAGGCCCCACGACGAACGCAAATTTAAATTTTTGGGCCAAATATTTAATGCAGAATTTGTTACAATTTGATCAACCAAAATTAAAATTTGTGCATCACCCGTTGTGTAAATTCATTTGAATTACGGATTAATAAGTGCACGGAAGCCAAAGGTCATTTTGAGCCCTTACTTTAATTAAAAGATAATTCCCTGAGTACCTCGAAACGTGAGAGGCGAGGGGACTCACGTTAATCAAGCACCCCGAAGGGAACAGATAACAGTTGTTCCTGGGTTACGCTAAAAGTAGTAGTTTGTTTAAAGACTATTTTCGAGTACTACAGAATTTCATCCAAAGAATCCGAATATGCAAGAAAAAAAGGGGTTCCCATTTAAAATTAAGAAATTGCCCCCACCCACCCCCAAAGGGCGGTGTGGGGGAACCGATTTTAACATAAGTGTATGTATTCCTCAGAGTGATTAAATTTTTATTCATAACATTTTTCATAGAGTGCCTATTTTTCGAGATATTTGAAAGTTTCAAGTTAAAAAAATCACCCGGTGTAGTTATTTTTGGTAATGTCACGACCAGCGAATCATTTTGCTTTTCCCACTATAATGTTTGTCAAACAGGGAGTAGTTTTAAGGGGCATAAGTTTGTTGCACAAATATGAACAAATTAAGACGAAAAGAATTCGCCCATATAAAGTTGATTTTGAATAATGTTGGGGCCAGTGATACGTTTCGCTGGCCCCGACATGGTGTTTGCCACACAGTCTTAAGGGGTAGAAGTTTGTTGCACAAATTTGAACAAATTAAGTCGAAAATAATTCGGCAATAAAAAGTTGATTTTGGATAATTTGGCGCCAGCGAATCGTTTTGCTGTTCCTACAATGGTGTTTCGCACACAGGAGGTATTTTTTAGGGGATGAAGTTGATTGAACAAATTTGAACAAATTCAGACGAAAATACCGCGCCCATATAAATTTGATTTTGAATAAAGTTCGGGCCAGCAAAAAGTTTCGCTGGCCCGCCATGCTGTTTTTCACGCAGATAGTAGTTTTTAGGGGTTGAAGTTGGTTGCACAAATTTGAAGAAATTGAGACGAAAATAATGCGCCCATATAAAGTTGATATAAATCTTTCAACTCATTAATTTGTAAAAGTTAAAAATTCTAAATTGTTTAATGTGCATTCAATTTCAATGCATTCATTTACAATTGTTTAATTGCTAAGTGTTGGTACCTTATATTTTTATGTGTTAATTATTCAGCATTTCAATACACAAATGCTGGAAAAAACCATGTTTAAACTTCTATTTCACAACTTTAAAATTAAGTAGCACCACTTCCAGTGCTTTAATTTATAGGTTATTTTATATTATTCCTAATGGAAAAATGTTTCACTTTACATGTCGTATTTTTTAATATTATTGACCGTGCAGACAGTCGGTCCATGCGCAAGTGTCAGAATCGGTTGCCGCCTGCATATATTTATAGCTGCAAATCACTTTATTACTTTCAAAGTATAACAAACAGAGTTATCAAACACAAATTGCATCCAAGGTACATACTTCGCAATATAAGAAGCGTAAAGATAGCAAAACAGGTCTTTTTTATTATTGTAAGGAACCTATTTATCGTAATTTATGAGAGGGGAGGGGAAAGATAATTCTTTTGAACAATAACTTGTGCCACAATGTTGAAAGTGTTCAAAACAAGGTCAAGTATTGAATAGGAGCTGTACTGTTTGTTATACAATTTGCAAGGCAATGCATTACTATTATCTTTTTCATTATGTTGACAGATCTCTACGGTGGTCCAGAAATGAATTGGGAATTCATTTTCGAAATTACAATAGTAATTTGTTTGAATCGACACAAAAAATATATTGATTTTTTGTGTTTTAAAGAGATAAATGATATTTATAAACGGCATTAAAAACCGCGTAAGTGAAAACAGTAACTTTTGTGACATTTTGGTGCAAATTATTATTTCTTTGCAGTTTTTTAAATGCAAATCGCTTGTAGTATATACAATACTAATTTGTACTGATAATTTCATGTTTACACGAAATGTTTAAATAATGTATGATTGTTTTTCGCTATTCTTTTAGAATATAGAAGGAAGTCGCAGTTTAAAAAAGAAACGCTTTTGGTACAATTTCCACACAGAATGAGGTAATACGTAATGAATTTTTCTTCATACCTCGGTCGAAAGTACGCACTTCCCTCACCGATTTCGATGCAGAAAGTTTCAGATTTGTGCATTGG
>JAAAKG020099716.1:0-15941 GCA_010014905.2 Druon quercuslanigerum | reverse complement strand
TATATAAAAGCCCTCCTTTCATAAAAAAATTGAAGCAAATTATTGTTTAAGAGGGTGCTCTTAAACCGTTTAGGCGTATTTCTTGATCAGTGACAAATAATTTAACATTTACAAGGCCATTTTTGATTATTTCAGGCCGAACATATCTAAGGTATTTGAAAAAAGCATATAATAATTTTTTGCTTTCGTATAGAGTGGTTCTTTCACTATTCACGGTGGTATTATAAATAAAATTACGACAAAATTATTTTCAGTGATGTCTATTAGAATCTTATTAAAACTATTATTTTTTTATGTGCCGCCATCTTGAAATTTTTTAATGCGACATGTTGTATTCGAAAGAGTACATCAATACGAACAATTTGAGCCCTCGAACTTTTTCTTGAGCTCTTTAATTTTTGGTTGTAGGGGTGGCACGGTTGACGGGGAATGGGCCATATATATATCATATAAACTTCATAGTTTTAAAAAATGATAAAGAATTTAATTTCCAATTTCAGACCCCTAAGCAAGATTGCATTCGCCTCAAATTTAGGCGCGCCTAGCGAGCGCGGGTGAGCTCAGCTCGCGCTCATCTTCGTACGTCCAGTGAATAAATTTCGACTACATTTCCTTAAATATTAATAATATTGTAACTTAAATAAAAATCTGTGATTAAAATCCCTGAACGATTTTCGTCATAAATTGAAACTAAATTATTTTTTTTAAAGATGGTTCTCCAAGCACTTGCGTCTTGGACGATTACATTTTCCCGGCGATATTTGCGCTTCGCATTCGACAATTAGGTTCTAAAGGCAGTTTTCACTAAAACATAAAACGATCTAGAGAAAATGCAAAAGAATATTTTTTAAATTTACAAAACATAGAAATTAAATCTCAATTTTTCTTACCTACTCGTTCAGTGATTGGTTCTAAATCAACTCTACAAAAAATTGCCAGTTAGATTGAAAGGGTATTTAGCATCACTTAAATCCGTTTTCAAAATATTTCAATATAGCTAGTCTATTTGATTATGAATTATCTATAACATTTTATATTTAGCATATTTAAAAATATCATTATGATAATTTGTGAATCTCATTAAAATCACGATTATAAATTTAAGAATGATCTACCCTTTTTAATTTTGGTATCTTTAAAAAAGTTTCTTAATTTCTTAAGAGCTTTCTTTCAAATTTCTAAAATGCTCTGAATTATTTAATTTTTGCCAAAAATATCTTTGTGAGTTAAAATTTTTTGTTGATAAAAAATTTCACAGTTTTTATTTTAAATGTAGAATTATGTAGTAGCTAAAGAAAGTCTTCCCAATTATTTCAATAAATTACTTGGTTTACAATTGTTAACATCCAACGTCCCACAAACTCCTTTTATTATAATAAGTTCTCGGTTTTATAAAAATCAAATAAAGCTTGAATAAGAAATAAAGAAATAAACCAGTTACATCGATTTATTGAAGCTTATTTATTAGAAATTTTCAATGGATTTACAAACACGTTTCCCAAGAAGCAAGGGTTTGGTGATACATCCTCCTATTGACAAGTATCTCAAAGAAATTACTTGATTAGGTTTTTTTTGTAAAAGGGAAGTTTCAAAAGTTGAATTCAAAGAGAAATAAGGTAAAAACTGTAAATATATCGATTCAGTATTGATTATTGATTTAGGTAATTGCTGACACTAGGTTTGAGTGTTAGTCGAATTATTCAACTGAGAGTTCCCTCGGGGATTAAACTGAGAGTGATTGAAATATAGGGAAAGATTTAATTAGTTGCAGAGTGTACTGCACTCGAAGATCTATTGAAATTGAAGATCACGAACGGCCTGATGTGACGACTGAAACTTCTACTGATACATCAAATTTTGGGAGATGCATGGCAAGTTGCAACTGGATCTACGTTACGTATCAATATTTCGACGCGTTTCATGTGATAAGTCCAATTAAAATTTAGCTTAGTCGCCAAGAGCCTTCAAGTGCTTCACTTAGTTTAGTAATAATATCAAATTTATCGAATATGAATATAAATAAATATATATATATATATATATACACCAATGACTTATATATATATATATATATATATATATATATCCATTTTAATCTGTAACCCCATATATCTTCTAAAATACTTTATCTACAAAGAAATAGTTCCGACAAAAGTTGATCAGGACCGAGGGGGACATTCGATTGTGTGAGAGCCCATATTTTTGACTGCGGATTTCAAAAGAGCCCGGATGAATTTTCTCGGTAGACTTCAAACTGTGGATTGTTATCACAATGCCCCTATAAACACACCCAGACAGTAACAATAATTTCCGATAAGATGCAAAAACTGTGACTATGTAGTTACAAAAGTGACAATCTTGACAATGTCACTTTTCTATGACGAGTTACAAAAAAAGACACTTTATCCTTACTTTACTGATTTGTGGATCAGCACGAACAGGTGATAGAACAGTTACAGCTCGTGCATCATTTTCGTTGTACTCATGATGTCGGCGTTCACGAACAAGAATCCCATTTCGAGCTCTTTCAGTTCAAGTACTTATTGATAAATTAGTAGGAGGTCTGCTGCCTGGAAACCATTCAGCGTAAAGTCTTAATGCAGCGGCGTATTTATCAAAATATCACAAAAATTGACAATACCTATTTTTTCTAATTTTCAATTATTCAAATTACGAATACGAAATCGGCAGCAATTAGAATTTTAAAATAATGAATTTTTCCTGCATGAAGCTCCGACACAATTATTATTTCAATAAACAAAAAAGCTTAACACCAAATGGTAATGAGGTCAAAAAGAAGCATCAATATTAGGGAAACAAATGCCTCGCGAAATGCCTGTTACTGGACTGTGATCGATCAGGACGTACATAAATCCTTTTAAGCCGAATTATTTTAACTTTGGTCCAAAGAAATTTCGCAATATGACTGATTACTTAACTACTGAAATCGTTGCTATAATGCTAATTATAGGGGAATGTTACGTTAACTACGCCGCTGCATCAAGACTTTACGCTGAACGGTTTCCAAACAGAAGACATGCTACTAGTTTAACAAGAGTTACTTTGACTGACAGAGCTCGCAATGGGATTCTTGTTCGTGAACGCCGACATCACGAATACAACAAGAAGTCTACAAAAAATATTCATCCGGACACAGAGTTCAATCTAAGAAAAGTCGTCCTGACCTTTAAGTGACCCTTAACGTTTCATTGATTTTTGTGAGGGATCTTGAACGTTTGTCCACCGCGAAAAACCCAGACAATTCGGAAAATGGGCATATGGTCGTTTCAAATCGCTCAAATCGCTCTTTTCAAATCCGCAGTAAAAAATAGCGGTTCTCCTTTTAAAAATGGGTCTTACCTACATTTGTCTTTGAAAACTGACCTCAAGGTCAAAATTGATGGTCTAGTCAAATTTCCCCTATATTTATTTCAATGTGATACCCGCAAATTTGAAGGTATGATTTTTTAAAATTTGGCGATCGAGAAAAATTAATTGTTTTAAATCGCTCACAGCAAAAAAAGTTTTAAATAGAAGCAATTATTCTTGTACTGAAAATTCGCATTCACCCACAAGCTTTGCAGAATAATATACAATACCTCCTGTTGCTTTTTTTATAACAATAAAGTCTATTTTTATAAACAATTTTTGTTTATTTTGAACCTGGAACTTTTTTTCCGTTTTTTTACCTCAAGATTTTTGTTTAGATTCTTAAATATGCAGAAAAAATTTGAGGATGGAGAAATGAAAACTCCAAGACTTATGAATTTTTATAAACCTTGGAGCTGAAAATACAAGTAATACTTGGAGTTTTTATTTCACCATTCTTAAATTTTGCCTGCATATTTGAGAATCTTGAACAACAAATTTTAAGTTAAAAGAAAACAAAAAAAAATATGTTTCAGGTTCAAACTAAATAAAATTGTTCACAAAAATTCACTATATTGTTATGAAAGGAGCAACAGGAGGTAGGTTATACTATTTTGCAAATCTTGTGCTTGAATGCGTATTTTGAGTCCCCGTATGAAGGGATCTGAGCACGTTCTTCGTCCATTGAACCACTCCAAATGAATAGAGTACTACGGGTACATCAAGCATGTTCGTTGTAGATACTTTGTTTCTCGCCAACAGTTCGGAAAATTGAATCTGCCGGATGAGACGTTAATATCTGCTTTTGACAGTATCCTTTATAGATGTCACATCTATCTATATATGTCAAATCTCTGTGGCACGCACCTGTTTGCATATGTCTCTGCAGCGCAAAGGTGTCGTACAGCGCTTCTATCGACGAGCCCAGGGTCTTTAAAGATGCCATTAAGTTTCCCTTGCTTCAAATAAACCTTGGCGCATTTTTCTAACCACAATTCCATTCCTATCTCCTTAGTGTATCGTTAGACAATCCCTAGAGCTAGATGTAGTTGCTCTTTATTTTTAGCGTAGAGCTTAAGGTCATCCCTTTCAAATAAATGGATCACCTTGTGCTTTCGATTTTCAGGTTTAACGCAAAGATACCTCTGGGAATAGTGAAGTGCTAGAAGCAGTGGCAATAATGTGAGGCAAAAGAGGAGTGGACTCATGGTGTCGCTCTGAAAGACACTCTCTAGAAGATGATCTTGTTGGTTGTAACACTAGTTTTTCGAGACGATACAGTGAATCTGGTATTACAAAGTGGCATTAATCTCTCTATGCCCCTTAAGATTTGCGGATGAACCTTTAAGCTTTTCAAAAGGCAGATCATAAATCTATGGGAAATCGAATCGAAAGCTTTCCGGTAATCAATTCAGCCCATCGATAGGTCCCGCTGGTTCCCGACATCTAGTGAGGTTAGGTTGGGAAGAGATTAGGGGAGTTTGTGGCCGAAGTTTGGGCCTTCGAGGGGTACAAGGTTAGTTCTCGTAGTACTGGAAGGTGTCAAAGCAGAGAAAGAGATATATAAAACGACAGTAAGGGGTGGCATAAATTGGAACTAATGGATAATTTTGGGCACTTGGCAGCAACAGCATTAAGAGGGAGGAGATTTTACGCGACTCGTGTCGAGCGAAGCGTCGGGAAAAGAGAAAAAGCGGATCGGTTGGAACATAACACCACAAAAAATAATTTAATAGTTGGAGAAGGTTGCAATAGGTATGCTGATTAGCATGATTAGGGGACTGCGGGAAGACTTAAGGGAGACTAAGAAGCAGATGTAAGGCATGCGGAAGGACTTGAATATTAAATATGAGAAATGGGAAAAGGAGATGAAAAAACTGAGGGAGAAGGTAGAGGGATTAAAGAGGGAGTTAGTGTCAGTAAGGAAGGAAGAAGAAGTAAAAGTGGAGCAGATAGAAGAGCAGCTTAGGTGAGGGCGAGAAAAAAGGTATTTCAGAGAGGTTAGAGAATATAATAGAAAAGGACATTCGAGAGCGCAGGAAAAAAAGAGGAAAGGCGGATAGAGAAAAGATAAGGGCAATGGAGTTGAGAAAGTGCAGGAGAGTTTTGGGATATTTAGGGTGTTGAGGCAAGTGTGTTTTCTTAGCCCAACGCTTTTTGCGATTTTCCTCGTTGATATGAAAAGTAAGTTAGCGGCTTAACGGAAGGAGGGGTTAGGATATGGGCATTCGCGTATGCAGATGATATAATATGCTGGCAATATGTTGGCAAACAGCGAGAAGGCTTTGAAGGAGATGAGTACTGCAGTAGGTACTTGGATAAGAATTTCTAAGAGCTGAATATGGAAAAAATGTAAGGATATGGTGTTCAGGAAAGGAGGTGGAGGGAATTAGGGAAGTGGGTGGAAGTGGAGTGGAAATAGGGGGCAGGAGGTGAAAGAGTTTGTGTGCCTAGGCTTCTTGTTTCGGAGAAATGGGGAAGTGCATGATCATATAGAACAGAGGGTGAGAAGTGCAAATGTGGTTATGAGGCAGGCGTGATGATTGGAAAAGTCGCTAGTGATAAATGTCTTATTTTATGGAGTAAAGGTCTAGGGGTAATAGGAAAGTGAGTTGGTAAATAGGATACAGGAAAGGTATTAATGTGGAGAATGGTGTTGGAATAGAATACGCCTAATTATATTGGTAGGAGGAGACAGGGGAACTAATGTTGTGAATAATATCATGGAGTCAGACCTGTAAATATGAGAAGTTTTTTTACAAGAATGGGGGGGGGGGTAAGCTCTGTAGGGAGTGTTGGTTGAAGGAGAAAACGAGAGGAGTTGGAAAGATGAAGGTTAGAAGGTTTGATATTTTTAAACGAAATACTGCACATGGATTAGGCAGAGAGAAGGCAGCAACAGACGATAGAATAAGAGGGTTAAGGTTTAACAATAACTATGTTATGAGTGGATTATGCCAAAGGAGAGACCACAATGTTTGCGTAAGACAGGAACTCCGAAGCTTATAGGGTGGATGCGATGTTGCTGAATAAAGGCTTTTAATAGGTTCTGAGTTTCTAGGAAGAAGAGGATGTGTGAATTGAGTGAAAAGGGGTTCAAATTTGGAAAACGGAATTTTTCTTATCTAACTCGTCTTTTTCTGTTTAATTAACAAATAATTTATAATTAAATACTCAGAACTTACTGTACGTTTGCATATAGTAGTCAAATCTTTGTTGTCATTTATTCTTCAACTTTGTTTGTATAGGACTAATTCCTTTTCTAGACTATACTTTTTACAGTGCACTAGAGGAGTCAGAACGTCGAGGAACTACAATCTCTTTAGTTGCACAGAGATGATATTGCCTCGATTACTCTTGAATCAATTACCTAATTTAAATCCTAAATTTTTTTTACATCGCAATTTCAACAAGGAATACGTCGACTACAAAATATTTGTTATGAAGAACCTCAAGCCCCTTTATTAGCATAGCAAACGCGTCCGAATTTTGAGGCCGCACTATGAAATTGTTATGATATTTCGGTAGGTTACAAAAACTGATATGAGGAAAACATTGATTAATTCAATTTCAGTTGGAAAAATTAAATTATTTATATAATTATAAGAACCTGTAAAAATATTTGTGCAAATCGGTTAATATTTTCTGTACTAATGTGAATCATTATATTCTGTGTATTTCAACCGCAGTTTTCTAACAAATTGTGGCTAAAGACGGTATTTTTTAAAATTTTTCCTAATAAAAAATTCCTAATCCATAAGTATATGGTTTCCAAGTATTTTGTGCATAGACCTGACTAATATTAATAGTCTATAGTTTTTCATTATGAATTATTTTTTGCAGAACATTTAGTACTTTGTAAGAAAAAACTTAATTTGCTTAAAAATTTTTTCTGCGTCAACCGTAATAAATATTATTTTCTGCAATTGCTAAAACAATCAATGAATGGCAAAAGTGCTTTTTTTGGTTTTAGATATTTAGCAGTGGAGTGTTCGGTTCTTAATTTGTAGGCCGAACGGTTAAATATTGTTCACTTATTTCTTGCATACGTCATCTACATGCTCATATCTTAAAGCAACCAGAGCCGATTTTTTAGTAAGATCATTACGTTATAGATTGTAATCTAGATTATACGCACCGAAAATCCATATACAGATAACACTGCGCGTTACTACTACTGTTCTTCCCTTTTTGATTATGAAACAAAATATAAACATTTTATCGAAAAAATGGGTCTGTTTGCTTTCAGATTCGGTTATTCAGGCGCGAATGTCATTTTGATAGCCGTAATAACGACAAAATTACACTTTCATGCGAGATAACGGTCTGCTAAAAAAACTGTCATTAGAAAGTCGTAAATTAATTTAATTTTCAGGTATATAATTTATTTATTTAGTGAATAAAATGTTCAGGAAATATAGTTAACGTGTACAGGAATAATGGAAGTACTTGTTTAAGAAATTATTGATTATTTTCACAATTGTTTCCCTCTTTCAGTACTGGGAATTGTTTAAAATTATTTTTTACGGGATATTTAGTACCTAAAATATCATTTGTTAAAACAATTTTTTCCTGTAATTATTAAATAGATATTATTTTCTGAAATTGATCACACCATCAATAAATGGTAAAAATACTTTTTTTAAAGATATTTAGCAACTGACTACGCGGTTATTAATTTTCAGGCCGCACGGTTGAATATTTTTGACTTATTTCTTACATTCATCTCCATACTTATATCTTAAAGCAAGCAGAGCCGATTGTTCAATACAATCATTACATTATAGATTATAATCTAGATTATACGAGCCGAAAATGCATATACAACTGATGCTGTGCGTTACTACTACTGTTCTTACCTTTTTCATTATTAAACAAAATATAAACATTTTAGCAAAAAAATGTCTTTGCTTGCTTTGAAATATAGTTTCTTAGATGAGGTATATATCCTGAAGAAAATAATGTTTTAGAATGCGTAGGACTTACAGGGCCAAACAATTGTGAAAACAAATAATAATTGCTTGAATAAGTCAGACTAATTTCCTAAAGAATTCCATTATTCCTGCACACGTTAACCAATTATCTTAAATCTTTTATTTACCAAAATAATCGATTTTGCACATAAAGTCAAAAATATACTCAAATGATAAATATCTTTATAGAGAGTACTTTGACGATTCGTTGATGATGTGATCAATTGCAGTAAATAATATCTTTGTTACTTAGTATCGGTAGAAAATTGTATGAGTGAATGATTCTTGAAAGTACTGAATATACTGAAGAAAATAATGTTTAAGAATTCCTACGACTCACAGAGGCAAACAACTGTGAAAATAAATAACAATTATTTTAGAAAGTAAGACTCATTTCCCTAAAGAATTCCATTATTCCTGCACACGTTAACCAATTGTCTTGAATCTTTTAATCACTAAATAAATCGACTCTGCACATTAAGTCAAAAATATACTCAATTGATAAACAACTTGAAAGAAAGTACTTTGACTATTCGTTGATTGTTTGATCAATTGCAGTAAATAATATTTTTTGACTAACCAGGGGTAAAATATTGTATAAATAAATAAAAATAAATAAAAATTGTTTAAAAATGTAAGACTAATTTTCTCAAAGAATTCCATTATTTCTGCACATGTTAACTAATTGTCCTTAATCTTTTTTTTACTAAATAAATTGATTTTGCACCTAAAAATTAAATTAATCCACGATTTCCTAATGACAGTTTTTGGAACAGATCGATATCTCGCATGACAATGAAAGTGTCATTTTGTCGTTATTACGACCATCAGAATAGCAATCGCGTCTAAATTTTGAGGCCACATGGTTTAATATTTTTGTCTAATTTTTTGCATACTGAAAAATCAGCTTTGCTTGCTTCAAGATATGAGTATGTAGATGACGTTTGCAAGAAATGAGTGAAAAATATTCAAACTTGCGGCCTAAAAGTTAAGAACCGCGTAGTCAATTGCTACATACCTTTTGAAAAAGTATTTTGACCATTTTTTCGGCCTAAAAATTCAAAACCGAATACTCGATTGCTAAATATCTAAAACAAAGAAAAAGCAGTTTTACCATTCATTGATTGTTTAATCAATTGCAGCAAATAATATTTTTCACGGTTCACGGAGAAAAAACTGTTAAGCAAATTATTTTTTTTCTACAAATTACTAAATTTTTCGCAAAAAATAATTTATAATAATAAGCTATAGAGAGCGGTGCACATACCGGTGCACAAAATATTTGTAAACACTCTACGTATGGATGAAGTATTTTGTATTTGGAAAAATTCTAAAAATAATTGTCTTCAGCATGAATTTGTTAGAAAACTGCAGTTGAAATGCACAGAATGTGAAGATTTACATTATTACCACAAATATTAACCGATTTTCATGAATCTTTTTTTTCAGTTTCTTATAATTATATGAATTAATTAATTTTTTCATTTGGAATTGAATTATTCCAAGATTTCCTATATAAGTTTTTTTATCCGGCCGAAATCTTATAAAAATGCCCGGCTTTATTGGTTCCGTGTCATTCATCACCCTGCGGGGAGTCTGCTGACTCGAGTTTGACGAGGGTGAGCAGGTTAGCTGCGGACATGCATGTACAGCTATCACTGAGTGTCACTGCTATTTTTCTCTATTGCTTTTAACGTTATTGATTATTGCAGAAAATATAAACATTTTATCGAAAAGCTGGCTCTGCTTGATTTGAGATATAGTTATTTAGATGAGTTATGCCAAAAATTAGACAAAAATATTCAACTCTGCAGCCTCAAAATTCGGACGCGATTAGACGTGCTAATGTTTCCATACTTAATCCTACGTAATGCAAGTCATCCACCTTTATTATTCTACGCTTTGTCCAACATCCAATCGCTACGACATAATATATTTCATTCCTTATGCTTGGTTTGGTCAAAAAAATTGTCATCAGTATATGGAGAAATCCTCTAATAATACTCAGGTAATACTCTTTTGTGCATTTTCACATGAGATATCATTTATTGATGAAAAGCAAAATAGTTACATTATCTAGACCATGATTATAATTAACTTAAGATACGCATATCTGGAATTACAAAAGAATACTTATGCTCACCTGATTTGCCTATTCTTTTTAAATATTTTTCTGCAGAATCCCGTCGTAGCATTTAAAACAGAAAATTTATGACACATGTTTTAAATTTTTTACTAACATTGATATCAGATCAAATTTGCAAAAACATCAAATATTGATAGCTTATCCTATACTCTACTATTCCCTTCTCTCTACTTATCACAACCATACTTCGAATTTTATTCTAAAATTTTTTTCTCAAAATTTTCATACAGTAGAAATTTCATTTTATCCGCCGAAATTCATAAAAGCAGCGAATTACAAAAAATAACGACTAATTTATATATGTGTACCTAAAAATGCCTGAGTAACAGGCAACGAAAAACGTGGAAGGCAACGTTGTTAAATCACCTTGTTATGTCCTGCTGAACAAATGAAGGAGCTGGTTAGTAGGTAGTTTTTTTTTAAAGTGGTAATATTGTAGTGTGCAGTGTCGTGCCACAGTTTTAACGCTATTTTATATTTGTCTACTTTCTACTACAGTTTTCGCTTTTTTCTCGTCGTATTTATAAGTATTTTCAACGCATCAAATTTACTTTGGCAAAAGACAAAAAAATATAACAAAACCTGATCCCTACATTCGTAAGTATATCGCTGCCCGAACCTTTCTACTATATTACCTAAGTTCCATTGGTATACAGAAAAAAATAGATGTATAAAATTTGAACAACTGTCTATGTATGCAGGACATAGAGTCTTATGTGACTAGTTTCAGGAAATTCTAAACACTTTCTTATACATTGGTAGCGATTTTCTTTAAATAGTAAGAGGAAAGTGAACACTATTTAATGAAAAGACACTGGATATCAAAATATCAAACAAGTTTTTTTTCGTGCTCCTTTACTGCAGTGGCCACAATATGTTCCCTTTGTTACCCAAGCCCGTCTTTCTCTTTAAATTTAAACAATGCCCTGAAACACCTAAAATTGACCATTTCGGCCCATTTCAGGATGCGATTTTAGGTACTTTGAACGATACTCAAAATAACAATTTTTATCTTAGACCGTACAATTTTTACTTAGGGTATTTAGGATATTTAGGGTATTCAGGGTATTTAGTGTATCTAGGGTTTTTATTAAAGGTAATCAGGTTACTTAGGATACTTCAGTCTCCTATTTGCATTAATAATTGACTGGTGTCATCCAAAACAATTTGTGAAACTCAGCCCCTAAGTGTGATTTCGTCCCTATTGGGCTAGTCTCGGCTGCGCCTCGACTCCGACTTTACTTGCTGCTTTTGTAGTTGGCCGAAAAAGTGCCACTTAGGGTCCTAGTATTAGAAATAATCACTATATTGTTATAATATTACTTTGTAATATAACACAGAATCATTTTCTCTAAATAAAATAAATACATGTAATAATATTAAGATCAAATTGGAATGCTCTAAATTTATAATGTTTCAAGAAATAGTGTTACATTTTCATCCAAGTAGATCAATTTTTAAACATATGGTTCCATTTTAACTCAAAACATGAATTTTTTCAAAAGGAGAGTTTTCGGTCAAAAACGACCAAACGAGAAAGATAAAATTTCAACTAAATCAGACCAATTTTCTGCAAAGCAATTAAATATTATACTCAGAAAGATGAATTTTTTAAAAATAGTTGAATAAATAAATATACATTTTCAACGAAAAATGTAATAGTTGAATTTCACCCATGAAGATTTTAATTTAAAATAAAAAAAGAATTAAAAGAAAATGAGCTTTCAATAAAATAGTAGATTTTTCACATATGTTATTAAAATTCCATGCGAAAAAGACGTGTTTCATACAAAATGGTTTAGTTCTCAATAAAAAATTGATTTTAAACCTAAAAGGCTGAATCTTTAATAAAATAAGTTCATTTTTATAGAATTTGTCGAACTTTCAGCTGAAATTAGGAATATTCTACCACGAAAATATTATATATATGCACTGAAAGAAATTTAGGGCGAATGCTACGTTGAACGTAGTAGCGCAGTGTTACTACGAATTTAACGCGACTGCAGCGCTAAAGTTGGGAAAGTGGTGATCCCAAAGTTTGATACGATGTCGCTCTCTTGAGTTTGGGAGTACTGCCGTCTCAAACCAGAGAACGCTGTTTTACGAAACCGCAGGCGACCGGACTTGCGTTATTTCTTTAAAAAAATGTTTCAATTTCTATATTCGCAGATTAAATACTACTTTCTTTTTCAGTAAGCGTCTATAATCCGTTAGAAGAGATTTGTATTTGTATATTCAAACGGAAATAGGCAAACATTTTTTATTGATTTTAAAAGATAATAAATAACCATCTTCGGAAGAAATTTTTTTCCTGAAACCGAATCGATGAAATTTAATTTATCCAAATAATAATAATAGGCGACATCATGGCGCTTCCCTGGCAATGTAAATACTGTTGGTTAGACTAAACTATAGTCTTGTTTTACATATATGGACTGCAAAATATCTTTGGTAGTCCAGAATGTCTTTTGCCTGGATTATTTTGAAAATTTTTCACATTGCCGGTGCAGTCCCATTACATTGCCTATAGCAGCTGGACTGGCTTTTCCTTTGACAATAGGACTGATGTACAGTCTTGTATTCATTGACTGAACTGTCTTCCACGTTTAATATTTCGAACAGTATTTACATGGCCAGGACAGAGCCATGATTTCGCCTGTTATTACCAGGACAGAGCCATTTTGTTGCCCTTATTAGCTGGACTGGTCCTACTAGTGTTTATAGTATTGTCAGTGATTGTGCTGAGAACACTTTATTGAAAAATCTGCACCTCATTTTGAAGTTTCAAGCGGGACATTACATTCGCTTGTGATCATATTTTTCTCGTTCAGCCCCACCTAACTCAAAAACGTTTGCTTTTTGGACTAGCACCTATTAGTATTTTTTAATCAAGATGCTTTAAACTATATTATATTACAATTGCAGCCAATTAGACCGTGGCTGGATTTTTATGTACATTGTACGGGGTCATTGTAACAAGAAAATTCTTATCATTAGATGTAATAGTGCATATTTGAACAAAAGCATATTTTTATTCTTAATAATAATAAATATATAATAAAATTTTTCACCAAAAAAATAAATATAAAACGAACTGATGAAGTAAAATTATAAATCTTCTACCGCAAAAAATATATTGTCAATAAAGTAGATCAAATTTTAGCCAGATAGTTCAATTTTTAACTAATAGCAGAATAATTATTTACAAACAATATATTAGTTGACATCCAAACAACAACAAATTTAGTTTTAAATTAAAGTTAGTTGAATTTTTAAATTATTGAGTATTTAAGCCGGCAATACAAATTTTTAACAAAAAAGTAGACTTTTTAAACTCTAATTATGAGTCTTCAAAAAAAAAAAAAAAGAATTTGTTACAAAAACATTTTAAATAAAAAAATATATTAACATATATAAGAAAAAAAGTTGTTAATAGTGAATGAAATCTCCTACTATCCCACTGGGGTCTCTGTTATTGAGATAAGCTCTAATAAAGTTAGTAGATGCATGCTTTACGACATAGAGCATCGTGGGTAGAAGACAGATGTTGAAACTTTATTAATGCTTTGTCTCCAATATTTTTAAAACGATTTTGTTTTCTACATTTCTTAAGAATAAATTTTTATAATCTTGAAAATTATTTCGTTTTTAAAGTTTAAGTTAATTATTGATCTTGGGCGTTACTTTGTTCTAAATAATCTAACGCAATTTAGTGAAAATTTGTTTGATTCAACCAAATTTTTGCTATTGCCAGGAAAACAATTATCTTGGTTCAAAAAAATTATTTTTCGGAGTGAAAATTTATTTCCTTTGCAACTAAAATTTGTTGAGATCTTTTTTATTATGATTATTGCCAAAGAACAATATTGATTAACTGAAAACTATCCCTGACTAAATACTTAATTTTTAACATTGAAATTTCCATGTTACTAAAGTTTTTATTTTATTTTTTGGCGGAAAAAATATCTCTTTTCCATTTCATATCCTATAATATATGATATTCAAGGCATCTCGTAATATCTTATAACCATTAGGTTTTAATTACTCGTATTAAACTGTTTTTACTGCGATAGGATGAGATAATGTTTGCAAATTACTGCAAAAACTATTTTAAAAGCCACCTTTACGTATATGGATATAAATTGGAGACACCTAATTATCCATAAAAAACTGCCAGCAATGATCTTTAATGTAATTATTGCCATCCCAAAATAATATTATTCTCCTCACGGTCATAGGATTTGAATAAATTCACATAATGACAAACCCTTCTTGTTCTTTTGTTTTCATCAAAACAAAGGCGATAGAGACACTCGCATTATCAGAATAATAAAACAAAATATTATAGCTTATTATTTTTTACTATAAGCAATAAAAAGTGGACATAAACAGCGGTAAACCCATGAGGGTACCGAATATGAATTCAGGGATGGTTTCGTGCCTCGTTCTGTGATGTTTTACGAAGGATCTTCTGCTCCTGGTTGACAGTTGTAGATGCTCGTCTTTCATGATAAAATTTTCGGCGTCAGGTATAATATGTATTTTCTATTTTTATCCACTTGCGGAACTTCTATTATTCTTCTATTGGTTTTCAGCAGAGATGAAGGAAACCTATAAATTATTCAATCAACTCGTAATTGAACATGCAAAAAGATTTTGGAGTGAGTACTAAAATGTATTTCTGCCGCGGTAACTGCTTGGGTCCATATCATGTCACATGCGGCAAGTCTCTGAGGAAAGTCACACCTGAAGCATGTCTCATCTGCGGAATCTAACATCTGCGGCATGTCACACCCACAATAAGTCATATATTGGCGGTATTTCACGTCTGATACATGTCACGTTTGCAGCATGTCTCATTTTCGGCATGCCACAACTACGGAATCTCTACCTAGCAGCTTCTCTTACCATTGGAAAGGGATTCGACGTTGGAAAAGGGGTAACATAACATTATTTCTGTGACCAGTCACATTGGTGCGGTGAGAGATGTCGCAAAAATGTAAATTTCATTGTGAGAAATGCCGCGCGAGAGAGAAGTCGCGTAGTAGATATGCCGCATTTGTGACATGCCGCATATGAGAAAAGCCGCAGATGTGACATGCTTCAGGTGTGACATGCTGCAGATGTGATATGCCTCAGATGTGACATATTGCAGATGTTATATGCCTCAGATGTGACCTATTGCAGATGTTCTATGCCTCACGTGTGAGTTGCCGCAGAGAAACTTGCCGCATGTGACATGACATGTCCTCAACTGCTTAAAGAAAAGATTGAATCGAAGAAATAAAATTTCTGCAACTAGTTATTATTATTATTACACCATTAAGCCGTTTACCTTTCGGGGTAGGCGTGACTCACTCGGTAGGGAGGGGAGTTGTGTGAGGAAGGGGTTATAAAATTTTAGATTGATCTGGAATTCTCGCGTTATTTATTTAAATAACACGTTCACTCCG
>JAAAKG020099705.1:0-15942 GCA_010014905.2 Druon quercuslanigerum | reverse complement strand
GTTTTTCTTAAATCCCACTTTCCATTTTTTTATAGGTGCGTCACTGACGCATTATAAATATATATATATATATATATATATTTTTTTTTTTTTTTTTTTTTGAAGGATTTACGAAGGAATGAAAGAAAACATGTCGAATATCAGGGGTCTTTGTTCATCTCTTTTCTCCATTTCACGACGTACCTAGCCAAATTTTGGGTCACCATCATCATATCGTGGCCCTTTGAAAACTTGGTATCTGTCGAGAATTCTTCTATGATGTCAGAATTGAAGGTAAAAAAATAAATTTGCAAACGATTCTAATTGTTCAAATGCTGTCGTCTGCTATCCACTAATTTATCTCGTTTGCAAAATTAATATTTGTTGTGAAGTTCTGGCGGACCGAAGGCACAGAAAAGAGCCTTTATAAAGTACCCCTGAAGAACCCACTGAGTGCCTCTTCGGTTTCTACTCAAAAAGGTTAAAAAAGCAACAAGATCAACTTTTAAATTGTTGACATGCGGATTTTACGTAAAAATTTCCATTAGAAACGCACGGACTAATCGTAATACTTTTTTTTGCAGCGTCCAAAATTTTTAAAAATGTCCTTTACTTGTGCTGAAGACGACTTCAAGCGTATCCATGAAAGCTTAAGTATTGTGTTGCACGCAAAGTTTAAAAATAACATTCCAAATTGGCAAATTGCACTTGCATCGCAGCGTGGTTGTCTGAGGTTTTTACTGCGTGGCGCTAGCATCCAGATAAAATTCTTAAAGTTACCGACGGAACGCTTATTAACTGCTTATAAAAGAAGATGCACTTGCAGCGGCCTTCGACCCATGTACATGACAGGTATTTTATTTTTTAAAGTTTTTAATGCTGCAAAAAAAGTATTGCAATTACTCCGTGAGTTACTAATAGAAAGTTTAACTTAAAATCCAAATTTCAACAATTAAAAAGTTGATCTTGCTGTTTTTTGAGTTTTTTTAAGAAGGACCGAAGGAGAACTCAGTGGCGTCTTTAAGGGTACTTTGTGGAGGCTCCTTTCCGTTTTTTCGGTCCGCCAGGGATATTCGACAAGTTTTCTTTCTTTCGTTCTCAAATACTTTGGAAAAAATATATATTGAGCCCGTGCCGAATCTATAAAAAAATCGAAGTCAGATTTAACCAACATCCTTAAGTTTAATATTTTTAGATGGTTATTGTCTAATGCGCCCATTTTCAACTTACTTTGGTGCTGTATCGTATTTTATTCTGCAAGGGTGGGGAATTTAGGAAGGATACTTGTTGTACAGGGTGGCTGTGGTTTGGCAGAATCAGTAGTGCAAGAGGCTAGCTGGGAACAGTATCCTTTAAATTATTATCAGGTTTGGAATTAGGGTTTTTAGTTGGCTTTTTAGAGTCTCTTTTTAACATTGCACAGTCTTTGTAGTTAGCTGGGTGGTCTTCCTTGCTATTAGCGCAGGTAGTCGGTCTCTGGCGCTCTTTTTTGCCGCTAGAGCTAGTATGCGCGTCCCTACAATGAACACAGCGTGGAGTAGCGTGGCAGATGTCAGTAACGCAATAAAACCTCTGGCAGTTAAAGCACTGATAGGTTTCTTTCGGCTTGAAATAGAGCTTTACTTTAATTTTCAAAAGGGCTACTGAAGTTTAAGGAATTCTTATGCTCATGGTGTGTTGGGGATTGTAATTAAAATCATTCCATTGCGGACCGAGTGAACAAAACGGATAGTCTACAGCGTATCCTTATAGTATCCATATAGTATCCCTTTCGTATCATGTAACAGAAACTCAAAAAAAACATCAAGATGGGCATTTAAATTGTTGCGATTCGGATTCTACGCTAAATTTTTCATTTGAATGTCCCGGAGGAATTGCAATAGTTTTTTAAGCGTTAAAAACTTAAAAAATTATAAAACTAATCATTTGCATAGGCAAAAAGCGGCTTCAAGTACATCTTCTTTTAGTAGGAGTTGAATTTAGTAGACGTTATCTGTCGGTAACTAATAGTTTTTGTCACAAGTTAATTTCCCATATTGCTGTTTTTTTTGCATGATACGGATGGGATACTATGTGGATACTATAAGGATACGCTGTAGAGTATTCTTTCCGTTCACCCGGTCCGCTAGTATTGGCATGGTTTTTTTAGTTTGCTAGTTAAGTATGCGTCTATCTGTAGTCATCGCGAATCCCTCCTCCTTGAGTTCGTCATAAAACAAAGTTGCAGGGATAAGAAATGGAAATTTTCCTTATCACGATTTTAATAGTCGGGTCCCTCAACATTTTTGTAAAGATAGTACCGGAATCCTTCGATTTCAAGGTTAGTTATGATTGCGGGATGATTTTCAATATGGAACATGCAAGCAGGATAAATATCGAAGCCGATACTATAAATTATACGTTTTTATTTAGCAGAAATTTTAAGTATCTTATAAAAGACAGTATATGGATGTTTTTCCTCATCAATGATCACATTTGGTGGGCCTATTTTTCTCGGTAGTGTTTTCTTACGGTTTGCTGCAATTGGGTCTGTTTTAGGATTATTATTTCATGGTTTGAAAGTGGTCTTGTCGCTTCTAGATGTAGTGGACAAACTAGATTTATTCGACATTGATCCTTTTCTCCTGTATTTCTTTGACGAGGCAAATGTCCAGGCGTGCTCATCCACAGCTTCCACAGTATTTATTCCTGTTGAATTCGATGGCAATTTACTTCCTCTGGGATTATAAGGCATGGCTGCCGCGACTTCTTCTCGGTAATAAGCTTCGAAAGAAAAAAATTAATATTTTCAGATATTAGGGTAAAAAGTGAAGTGAGTTAACGCTTTAAAAAAATAGCCGTGGATAAGCGAAGGATTCATTTAGGATGGAAGCACTAGGTTAGGGGTAGAAAGTGAACAGAGAAAAGGATAAATGAGAATAAGTGGCAGATAGATATGGTTAGGAACATCGAGATTAAAAAAAAAAAGAATATAGCTGATTGTAGATTGAAATATTTTAATCTTAGAGATAAAGAATGATGCAAACGGATAGAGCCTCTATCTATTTACTTCCAGCTGGGATATCTCCAGGTTATCCGAGACGTTTATGGAATGTGTCTGGGTTATTTAAAATGTCCAATGCCTGACATTAAAATCTTTTTATATCCCACGGCGAACCTTTAAATATTCGAGAACTATAGAAATCTATTTGTACATTATTTATTACTGAATACAGTGGTCAACACAGTAATTAAAAATAATCATCTAGTCTTCCTAAAATTTAAATTGCTGTCCATATGTACATTGAGGTTGAAAAGAGCCTCTCTGTCAACTTTGTACTATGATTTTATGTCGTTTAAAATTAGAACTCCTAAATTAATTATCTTATTCTATGTTCTATTTCATAATGTATTTTTATTGCATTAATGTGCCTTCAAATTATTCTAATTTTTTAAGCCAAAAGAAAACCGAAAAATACAATTGTTAAAATTATCATTATCTGAAAGACAAGATTTATTTTGAAGCATTACAATGAACATGTTTCTGTTTTTGAAGTAGATTACGCCAAAATAATTATTAACATTTTGTTTTATTATATTCAGTTCGCAAAATTTGCATAAAATAAAACTTTTTTGACGTTAGATTTTATGAATTTTTAATCGGAATCCTATTAAGTCCAAAAATTAGTTTCTTAAGGTAAAATAATATCAACTCTCAAAATAGTCGTTTTGTTTTTGAAACAATTTTATTTTATCATGCGAACCAAATGACCAACTTAAATTGTTAATTTTTGTAGGCTAAACATCTAAACTTGATAGAACAGTCTTTGGTTTTGTATTTAAGTGAATTGACCTCCTTTCGGTGGGGAAATAATTTTCCCTGTCCAAAGAGAAGGCGAGTTCGAACCCGGCTGCGGTGAACTGCTGCGTGTCGCGAAAATCCGGAAGCCTTAGCGAGAACGAATCTGATGGGTTAGAATTCGTGGTTAGTAGGGTGAATGTATAAGCGTCAATGCGATTAATCAGCGAATATTGGGTAGTCCTCGATTCCCAAACCAGCTCTCTAACATACGTTATGTCTTGAAGAATTCTTTAATTGACATTAAAGGTAATCTATGAGGAGATAAGAACTATTCCGTCGAATATTAGTGCGAACTAATTTCAGAAATGGATTTGTGTGATGTTTATTAATACTACAATTATGAATCCGAAATGCTCCACAAACAGAATTATAATTCCTGCCACTCTCTACAATAAAATTGCCTCATTAATAACAGCGGGGCTCTGTAGACCTTGGGAAAATATTTTCCTAGCTACTCGTGGGGACAAAATGAGTTCTTTCAAAAATTAAAAACAAAGCATTCAGGGCGAGTTGGCTACGACCCCTCTGGAAAAAAACATATTCGTGAAGATGAAAATCACCGAAGGAGCCTCATAACATGCTTTGAATCTCTAAGTTAGGAACTATCAGGTAGTAACCCTAGCATCCGATTCTGATATCGGTATCTGGAGGGGGTCAAAACAGACATTAGAATTACGGCAAGCTAAATTATCAGAACCTGCTAGGAAGATTCTAGGACACCAGCTAGGAAATTAATCAGATACAACTTAAAGCGAAATGGGGTCGTCGTAAAAGCTGCAAGCAAATGATCATGTATTTAGATGCTCGGCTTACGTACGACTTGGTACGAAGTTACTTCAAAATACTTGGCCGAGATTTTGTAACTAAGATTCATGCAGTTTGATAGCTCAGTCGTTTTTTGAGCATGGTAGAATTCACGGGTTGGGTAGGATTCGAATTCTCAGCGAGTGCAATTTTTTTAAAGCGTGCAATTATGTATGTAATTGACCGCGTGTGTGGATTAGGTATTTATAATTAAAAAAACCTTACTTTTTTCCCGTTGAGCAAACGCGTTCTGAATTTTCAGCGACTGTCTCTTAGAATTCGGGTATTTATAGACTATATGCGTATGTGAAGAATAAAAAAATGCAGCCAAAATTATAAAAGTAAGTTCCACCATTTGAAATTAAAACTGTGTCTAATCGAACCCTGCACTTGAAATCGCAGAATCTCTCGAGGGCAAAATATGTTGTTTTTTAGGGACAATTAGGCAATTGCAAACAGAATTTTTTCTAAAAGGTTATACGTATTTGAATTTTGTCATTCTCTACTTTCGTCTTCTTACTGGATGTCTTTCAATCTTTATTACATCCTGTATCTCAGCGATTTTCCACAGTAGACCTAGAACCTGATGTTAATGAGAAATTTTGACGCAGCTGACAAGTATAAGATTAATGACTTAAAGATGAAATGTAGGAATATTCTACAAGCAAAGTTTACAAAGGAAAATGCTTTGAGTACTGTTTTATTCGCTGCTGAGAATAACGTCAATAGTTCAAACAACGATTTATTTTTTATTATTCTCGTAAAATATTTTCGTAAGGAAACTTTGTGAAAGGAAACATTTTGGTAGTTGTTTCTGAAAGAATGACACATTGACGAACGATTTAAGTCTTGAGAATTATAACATATTGACTCTTTTATACAATTATCATTTATTTGTATTATTTTAATTCTACCGCGGATCACAAAAAATATTACATTTTAATATTTTTTAATCGAATTAGCTATGTGGAGCGGTGTCGTTTAAAATTACAATGCTTCTCAATTTCTTCTGGGGCCATAAATTCAATCGCGCCGCTGTGTATGTTTAGTTGATCAGTAGTAGATCATATAGAGCCATATCGAAACTCCATATGGCTCTGTATGGTTCTATATATCCTTTTGTTTATTTGTATGAAATTCTATAAGAAGTTAATGGAGAGCATATTCTTTACGATGAGCCTCAAAAGACAAAACAAGTTACCAATTTCTCGCCTTAAGCAACATTTTTTTACCGCTTTTTGGCCGTATTAACCGACTGGATCCTTCATTGGATTCCTACACGGAGATAAAATTACATTTTCCTTTTTTAATTGCGATTCCGATTTTAAACAATGTTTTTTTCGTTCTGTAGAATTTCCATTTTGTCAGTTACTCGCGTTTGCCTTTCCACTTTTTATATATAATATAAAATAACATTGTTTAATATTATCATGTACACATGTATGTATATCATATATACATATTAATATGTAAATGAGAAAGTATGTCGAAATTATTAATTTTAGAAATTAATTTTGTTTTCCTGCTGTGATCTGAGCCCAGGACCTTCAGATTTAGCAATATTTTAATAATATTGATTTAGACCAGTAGACAAAGGAAATTAACATCTAAAATTAATAATAAATATTCCCTGGTCAAAAAGCATAAGATTAACAATAAAAACATGACTTTCATGTTTGGAAAAAGATATATCTTGCAAGTATAAAGAATGACATCTTCATCCAGCTTGTAAAAAGGTTGTGAAGAAAATTTTCTTGTCTCTCCTGGGTTTAGATGCCAGCGGAGATAGAGACATTTTTTTCAAAATCTAAAAGATTTATCAATATTGTAAAAATATTGATGAAGTGAATCTTGGTTTTTAATTTTGAGTTATCTTTATGAAGAAAATGTATCCCGTATACATATTGATCATTCCGAAAATCACAAAAGTTTTTGTATAATAATCGCAGAAAAAAATCGCTGCATCCAAATAAAAACTTGGGTGCTTTAAATATTGGTGCTTTTCTAAAATGAAGTTTTTTTTTTCATTCCTTAAGTTTACACACCTTTAAAAATTTTCCCATTTAAAAGTCATAGAGTTTTTCAAACTTTATACAAATCGATTTTTCTATCGATTTTTCCCATCAAAATTTTCTTAATTAAACGCCGTTTAATGAACCTTGAGTTGCATTTAATAAATGTTTTTGTTGAAAATTCTTATTTTCGGTTTGAAAATTTAATTCTTTTTGAGAAAATTAGACATTTTTGGCTTGAAAGTTCCACAACTCAAACTATTCTATCAAACTATTTGGTTGAGGATGGTGCTTTAAAAGTATACTGAAAATTATATACAGATAGATTAAATTATTGTATTCACCAATATAATTGAGGATAACCGCCAAGGATAATACTAGAGGACGAACAATAGTCATCTTTTCTAATTAAAAGAAAAACTTATTAATGTATTAATAAACAATCTTATTAGCAATTTAACCAATGAATATTTTAGTGCTTCTTTGGGTTATATACAAAACGTATATCCTCAAGTCTTTATGTCATAAAATATAGGCCTCTAGCTTGTCTTTCTAAAACATTTACATTTTGTCAGTCAGTTTCTAGAAAGAAATTTTAATTACCATGGTTCATTAACGTTGATATCGCGATTTATTTAAAGACATGAGTATAACGGGATGAGGGTCAAAAATGAAACTTTTGAGGATAAATAGAAAATATATTCTGCGATAGAGTTTCACATGTTCCTTGTCCAGTTTCCTATCTTATAAAATTTAAAACTGTGTTTTCTTATATTCCAGTATTTCGAAAACATTTGGCCGCTTCACTTCTCAAATCTTATTATCAAGATAATCATTATCCGAAAGACAATGTTTTTTTAAAGCATCAAGTGAAGTGCTAAGGTAGATTTCGCAAGATAATTAATTTAATTATTTTAAATTGTTTTCTGATTGCAAAATTTGCATAAAATTAAACTTTGTGCAACGTCAGACTTTTATGAAAGGACTCCGCACATTTCTTACGGAAAATTGATTTCGGTTAATTTGTTTGAATTTGTTATATGTTTTGTATGCCAGCGTCATGTTGGGCGAAAAGCCCAACACCCCCCGGGTTCCGAGAATTTAGGTTAGAAAACTCTTTTTTGTAAGTCCAAGAGCCGTTTTCTATATGGATCTATCCGGCTTCGAATCGTACATAAAAAAACTAATTTATTCCCCAGAAGAAATCGTATGCGGCCCTATCTAGATCTTTGCCAGATTTTTCATTAGAAGACTGTCTTCATTCAAGACCGAGAATGATTTTTCTTCTGACTCTATCCGACTTTCAAGCGGATATCGGAAAAAGAAAATTGAATTATATGGCCGACGGAATCCTAAGCGGCCCTATCTGGAACTATGACGGAACTTAAATTAGAAGACTGTTAGATTTCAAGTCTGAAAACGATTTTCCGTCTGGCTCTATCAGGCTTTAAACGGATATTGAAAAAATCAAATTGAATTATTTGGCCGGCAGAATATTGTGCGACCGTGTATAGAACTTTTTCGATACATAAATTAGAAGACTGTTTTCTTCTAAATACGAAAACCGTTTTCTATCTGAATCTATCAGGATTTGAAGAAAATATCGCAAATAAAAAATTGAATTATTTGCTTAACTGATTATTAAAGCATTGTTGTACGCTTTGAATATTTTAAGACCAAAAGTATTGAGCTCCTTCTGAAATACGATTCTTTGTTTAATATATTTTATAATAATTTATTAAGAACTGTTATTTCACGTTAAAAACTGAGTATGAAAGTATTATAAAATAATTGGAAAAATTTTAAATTGAACCCTCTGCAAGCAGAACAGAGCGAGCGCTTTGTCTAGTAGGAAGGGGAGAGGATAATGGCACAGAATGAAAGATTCGAGCACCAAGAGTCAAAATTTTAATATGTTTTCTTAAACTTAACTCGCAATATGTTCAAAACTAAAAGAAATTTTTCAAAAGAATTTGGACGATTAACTCCCCTTACCTTAACCAAGCCTTCGAGACAAACAAAAACGAAAAAATAACATGTAATTAATAATAAATTAATGATATCTATTCCTATTGAGATTTGTGCTAAAACGTATTGTAACATTTATTAATATTTATATCATTATACGTAGATTTTGTATGTTGTAAATTCTCCTTCTAAAGCAATTCGCCACCTGAATCTGGAACTTAAAATTTTTATTCTGCATAAAAGTTGATTTTAGAATCAATTTACGGTGTAAACAATTTACAGTGTCCTTGTCAGGAAATTGGTACCACGTATGCACGTTGGTACCAATCCTGGAAGGATGACAAACTTGAAACGTAAAGCTCGATTAATTATTACTAAAAGAAAAGAAACCCTTTTTACTAGCTGAGGTTCCCAATTATCATTGAATTCTACTTCACTTTTGACTAACCTCAACCCCTTTATATTGAAATAGCTGTCAATTAAGAATTCCCTTGAGATATAATTGTCCCTCAATTCAGGATCGATTCTTGCATCAATATTTCTAGTGTTCATTTTGCTGATCAATCTAAGTGTGTTCAAATTTTTCTCATAGAATTCAAAATGAAAGAAAAGGGATCCCAGAAGCGAGAACAGAAAAGCGATTGTCTCGGAATTGGTTGAACAAGTCAATGTTTTAGAATTATCATTATTTATAGCTACTCTTTTTTAATATCGCTTAATATCGAGCGTTTGGCATTTCTTGCGTGGCTGCGTAATTTCCGTTCCTATTTTTGTTCCTATTACTAGTCATTTTTTCCCTTTTTTATACTTCAGGAAGGATCATGAAGTTATTTTATTATGAATCAACAAGAAGGACTCGGTTTCGTGCAAATCGTTGTGCAATATCTGCTGAACGTGACTTCGTCTTTCTTTCCTATGCTTTCATCAAATTAAACCTCGCCCTTCATGGTTTAAAGGTGTGACGGAGAGCGCCTTAGTAGTACTCATACACGAATTCTACATTTCAATGTCTGTTTCACTTGGTTGAGAAGCGCCGATATTAAATTGAGGATATTTTTAATCTCAATACCTGAGATTCTCCCCCAAGCGTCAGGATGGTCAATCCAGACTTCCCTTAATAATACGCGTCTCTCACCGTTTTATTTCCCGATATGAATCGGGTTGAAGAAACAATGATTTCCCTTCTCATTAGGAGCACTGGACCAACCTTTGTTAGCGTGATGGTGACTCCCCCCCCCCCTCGCCACAAAACGCCCTGCTGTGCCACCGAATAAACTCCCGTACTTTCAACGGGTTGTTAGTCCGGTGTACGCCATCTCGGGTGATCCGAAAGCCTCACCCAATAATGATAAAATGATATTATAATATAGAAATAAGTTTACTCAATCAAATAAGCAAAATACAATATAATTCGTGTGGAAGCTTGGTACTGTATTATGATATTAAAATTTTATATCAGGAGGGAAGAGCGTGGCCCACCTTAAAGTTTTCAGACGGCCACGGGGAAATATCACGGACCTTTTTTTCACTTTATCCTACTCCTTTGGCACGCGCTTTTATCGCGGAAAGATCATTTTTATTCAGTTTTATGGACAAAATAAGAATCAGTGTACATTACCGCCACCATTCAATTCCTAAATAAAAACATGTAGCGAAAATGCTGGCAAAACTAAATGCTGCATTCTAAACATGTTGCAGGACACTTCAGATTTTTTTCAAAGGACCCCGCAGCAAATGTACATAAAATGGCTTTCGGTTAATTTTGATTAAACTTCGTAAAATTGTTGTTCTCAATGTCTCTATCAAAAGTATTATAGGGCACAAAATCCGAAAATAGACAGTTTTAGAGTTATAGAGGGTTAAACATCCAACCCTTTTCAGGAACATTATCAAATATCCTGAAAACTGCAGCTCTGCGAAAAAAATGTTCCCTTTGAAAGTTATTGGGCTCTAACGGGGAAATGCAAAGAAAGTCATGGCCTTAAGACACAGGTCATTTTTCAAAGTCATTCAATGTAAACTTGTCATTTATTGCTAATATTCAGCCAATAAAGACAAAATATTAAGAGGAAATCAATATAGAACCCATAAAGGCATGAAATGAGAATGACTTAGTCAATAGCCGGCCAACGAAGGAAAATCATGAGAAGGATGTTTTCAGTATCTAGCCAATTAAGGCAAGAAGATAGTCAGATTTAGTCATTATCCAGTCAATGAAGGCAAGACATGCGCGAGACTTAGTCAGTATCCAACCAATGAAAGCAAGATATGGCCAGGATGTTATCAATATCTTGCAAATGAATTCAAGGTACATATGTGAAAGACTTAGTTAATATCCAGTAAAATAAATGCAAGACTTGAACAAAATGTTGTCAATATTTAGCCAATGAAAGAAAGAAAAGTGCGAGACCTGGTCAATATCCGGCCAATGAAGGCAAGATATTACCAGGATGTTGTCAATATCTAGCCAATAAAGGCATGAAATTACCTTGATTTAGGCAATATCCGGCCAATAAAGGCAAGACATGAGCGAGATTTAGTCATTATCTAGCCCATGAAGGCAAGAAATGACCAGGATGTCGTCGATTCTAGTAAATGAAGGCAACTTCTGGTAACTGAATATCTCTTACTGGTAATATTTTTCCTGCGTCATTTATGGTCTGAATTAGTCTTTGTGATCGAAAGCGAATTCTTTCTTGATGCCGAGCATACCCCAAAAACCATAATACACTGCTTATATGTGCACAAGTTCCAAGCGTTCAAGCACCTGACTGGTATGTACAATATTATCCTTCTGTAGGAGTAAGTTCTTCATCGTCAGCCATACCATCATCCATGTCATCATCACCGTTCGGACTATAAGCAATCCAGAGTTGATGCTCAGACGCGTTTCGAAATCGAGAAAAAACTCTGATTCTTATAAATCCTGGCTGTGGTACTCGATTATCCCCATGTAGCATCTCAATGTGGAATTCTTCGTCATTGTCTCTTTGCAGTTTACCTTGCACGTAAGAAGTTGCAAGTTTAACTTGATAAACCCCAACTGTGAGGTCTTTTAAAAATTCAAGTGTCAGGTCTGGGAAATCTAATAATTAGCCCGCATCTAATTGAACCCATCGTTGGGCGTTCCTTGTTTTAAGGTTTTCTGCCTCAACCAGCGCTTGCACGACATTCGGTCCCTTACATTTTTTAAGTAATTAATTGGCTATTTCGGCATCAGCTCATATCTGTTAATTATAGCTCCAGCTATCCGACAAAAATCGCCTAGGTTAGGAACGTGTTGTTTCTGTACTACTTGCTGAAAGAATTTGAAAATTGATTTGATGTGTCCGTTCCTAGCTTCGACGATCCATCTAGACATTGTCACTAGACGCGATTCGTTAGCATCTTTTGTTCTAAGTTGATGCTGATGTCGTGGAAGAAAAGTTGGCATTTTCCAGATAATACCTAAACGCGCCAAAAGATAAGTGGCATCTCGGTATCCCTTATGAACAATGACAATATCGTCTTCTTGGAACCACCTTCTCAATCTGACAGCGTCTATTGTGAATTCATGTTGTAATATTTTTATTTTATTTTTTTTGCGAGGGAAGTTGGAAAATGTGCTATCACACACCGAGAAGGGTCCAGGATGTAAATATTGCATCAAATACAAACATTTACTTTTCATTCGACTGATAATCTTTGTGTATTATCAGCGGAATTGCAGAGAAGGTAAGTGTTACTTGTAGTCTGCGTTAAGACATTCAGTTTTAAACATGTGGGATCCTCCTCCATAGCAGCGATTTCGGTACAAATCAATCGATTGCAATTAGAGCATATCTTTATCAGATATGTGACTTCTAATGGCGGTCTTCGTAAACCATCTCGTCTGGGAATAGTGATTTACCTTTTGCGAGAATTCCCGTAAATTACGTAACACCGTAAGATATTTGTAAATGCCATTGTGATTAAATATTTACAATTATCGTTTACTCATCCATGAAGTAACATGGTTAAAAGAGAAAAAAAACAGAATAACAAAATCACATGTAGCAATCTGCCTCGTAGTATCATGAATGTGTACGCTGAAACCAATCGCCAATTAAAACAAAACAAAATAACAGCCAAAACAAGTGTACCACACTGGCCCGCTGTAACTGGAATGTGTATTCAGAAACGAATCGCCCGTCCTTTGTAAACAAAAAATGAGTCGCACAAAAATGCTAGCAAAGTTCTCAAGTTATTGTTCTTATGATTATAAAAGTACTAATAGGGCTTATCATAACTGCGCGCTGCGCGCGCCAACGTCCGTTTTATCTAATTTTGTTATTTGCTTTCTTTTTCGAGGGGGGAGGGGGGGTCAAGAAAGGTGTAAGTTACGTGGGAGTCAAGAAGGATGTGTCTTGAAAACATCCTTCTCATGATTTTCCTTCATTGGCTGGATATTGGCTTAGTCATTCTCATTTCTTGCCTATATGGGTTCTATATTGATTTCCTCTTCAGATCTTGTCTTTATTGGCTAAATATTAACAATAAATGAAAAGTTCAAATTGAATGACCTTTTTTATAACCTGTGTCTTAAGGCCATGACTTTCTGTGTATTTCCCCGTTAGAGCCGAATAACTTTCATAGGGAACATTTTTTTCGTAGAGCTGCAGTTTTCAGGATATTTGGTAATGTTTCTTAAAAGGGTTGGATGTTTAACCCTCTATAACTCGAAAACTGTCTATTTTCGGACTTTGTGCCCCATAACACTTTTGATCGAGACATTGAGAAATACAATTTTACGAAGTGTAATCAAAATCGACCGAAAGTCATTTCATGCACATTTGCTGCAGGACCCTTTGTTCCAACATATTCTTAGCTTTGGAGTCATGTGAAAGTTAAAGTGTGTGAGACATGGGTCTCACAACAGCACCTTTACTTGTATTTTGTTAAATAGCTCTGAACGAAAATTTTTACGCAAATCAGAGAAATGATATTTTATTCAGAAAAATAAGCGAATTCTGACACGAAGACTTTCTTCGATGCAGTACCGAATGATATCAAGAACTTCCGGTGGTATCGCTTGATAGTCAAATTGAGTTTGTATATTATGAATCCTATCGAAGGAGAATCACTTACATAATCTAAAAATCTATAGATAAACTGAATATGGAGGATCTATCGGTAAACGGCAAAATCGGAGAAGTCCTAAAGGACATTAAAATTTACAAACCATTACTCAGTAAAAGCAAGTTTAGTGATGTAGAATTAGATGTTGCAGATATATTGTTTGTGAGTTTGTGAGCTGGATAAGTTCTATAGAACTTACCTAGCTTACAAACTGATTTTATCTATACACATTTGAGTATTTAAAGATAAATTTGGTGCTCACGATTTAGTCTGGAAACCTTAACTTCAGAAATCTTTTTAGCTTCATTCAGCTACAAAATTAAGCGTTTTTGCACTAAATGTGAGAACCTACTAGTAGCGGATTTAAAAGTGCAAAAAGTTGTTAGTACTATTTTGCTTGGTCAGATGATACTATTGACGCAGCAATAACGAGGAAAATGTTTTGAGTACTCTATTATTAGCTGATGAGAATAACATAAAGAGTTCAAAGAACGATTTATTTTTAATTATTCTCATAAAATATTTTTGTAATGAAACTTTATAAAAGGAAACATTTTGGTAGTTGTTTCTGAAAAATGGGACATTGACGAACGCTTTAAGTCTTGAAAGCTATAACAGATTGACTCTTTAATGTAATTAACATTTATTTGTATTATTTTAATCCTACCGCGGAGAACAAACAATATTACATTTTATTCTTTTTTAATCGAATAAGCTATGTGAAACGGTGTCGTTTAAACGTACAATTCTAAAAAACTTTGAGATTATGCTTCGGGTGCCTAAGGGACTCTCCTCAATTTCTTCCGGGGCCATAACTTCAATCGCTCCGCTGTGCATGTTTAGTTTCACCCGTTTGGAAGGGTAATATCTTGTTGCATATATTCCACGAAGAAAACTGTTATTTTCTACTACTGCAAAGATATCGCCTGTTGATGTTGTTAAAACAGTTAGCTTTTCGTTTGTTATGGACCTATAGTTACTCATTCTAGGTCCGCGCACTTCAATTTCTGTATTAGCCGGAAAAGTGTATCTTCCAACTTCGAACAGCCGGTGCTGATTGCTCCGGGGAACAAACCGGATAAATTTAAGTTCTTCAGGTTTAAATCCCAATACGAGAGAAGAATGGTCAGCACTTTGCCCGAGTCGAGGAGACCTGGATCTGGCACGATTAGAAGGTTCTGCAGAAGAATGAGAGGGGAAGGGATCGCCATTAGGTAAACAGTCGAACTGGAAACTCAACTCTGCAACAAGAAAGAGAGGACAAGGTTTTTATTCAAGTCAACAATCGTGTGTTGGTACAGGGCAATTTCCCAGTTCTCCTGGTCAAAAGCACTATTTTTCCAGGTTGACTTTTACGATTTATTAAGAATTATTATTTAATACTAATTACTTTATTAAATAAATTTCGAAAAAATTAAACATTTTAGAAGCCTAAGGTAAAACATATAATGTAAATTATTGTAAACGTAATTTCAGACTTCACATCCCTAAATGCTTTCAAACCAAGAGAAATTGGGTGATTTTTCAATAAAATAGGGGGATCAATTCTTTTAAATAACATTATTGTAAAAACAGTTGAATTTTCAACTAGAAACATTTATTTTCAACCAAATCGTTACATTTATAACATTTTCAACATGAATTTTCAACCAAAAAATAAAACTTTTTTACCAGAAGATGAATTTTCTATCCAAAAAGATAAATGATCAACAAAACAATTGGAAACTTGTGACAAAACAATAAAATTTTAATCCAAATATTATAATTTATTATAATTTTTGAACAGAATAGATGTAATCTGAACTGCGAAAGTATTATAATTTCTATCAAACTTTTTACCTCTCTATTCAGTAACTCCAAAATATTTTATCATAACTGGAATTTCCTTTGCATTTAAACTTTGGTGGTTTCGCTTGAGCAATACGTCAGCTTGATCTCGTGTAAAAATTTCCCCGGTTGGCCCTAATACTGCAAGGTTTCTGGCCGGATACCGGCCGAGCTACTCCTGGCTGGGTTTCATGGACAGGAAACGGGCGGGAGCCGGCCCGCCGACATTTTTCTCGAATCACGTAGTCCGAAGCCGGCCGGTTACTGGCCAGGCCAACCCTGGTTCAGTGATGCCAGTCGGGGCCGCCTGCGCGCGCATTATTTTGACTTACCACTAGAGAAATTCTCCCATTGGTCAAACTTTTACGCGCGCGATTCAAAATCAAATTAATAATATGTTTATATTTTTTTAAG